>JADDOH010012447.1:0-68997 GCA_016648135.1 Agrypnia vestita | reverse complement strand
AGCGAATGAATGAGGAAAGAATGGTAAGAAAGATATATGATGCAAGTGTTGACGGCGCCAGAAAAAGAGGGCGACCACGGAAGACGTGGCATGACCAGATTAACCAGATACTGGAAGATGGTCCTGTTAGAAGTCTGAACAACCGTCGAGCTTGCATGCGAAGATGTATGAATGTAGACGAAGCGAAAGTTGTATGTCAGGACAGAAGAGTATGGCGCTCTATCCTCTCTGCCTACCCCCTCGGGGAAACGGCGTGATGGTAAGTAAGTAAGTAAGTAAGTAAGTAAGTATGTAAATAAAACTTCAAACTGCTCTCCTGCAAACTTGAGAAAAATCACATGCGTCGTTGTTCTACGATTATGACGACATGTCCTATCCAAGCTAGTCGGCTAGATCTGATGGTGCTGGTTATGAAAGATTATTGGGATCCAATCAACGCAATATCATAAAAACAAATTGATTAAAAACCTGGAGAGTTTTTGGTTCAGATTCAAGCCCGATTCTGTGATGACGACATAACGTCTCGCGCGCGCGTTGTGAGGTGTTTTGCAACTGGTCTCACATACCTTAGGAAAACAAACTGAATTTAGATTATCAGCTCTTATGAGCATATTATGAGGTCCTACGATATCGCAACATCGTGGTTCACGTTTTACCAAATTTTTAATTTGAAAAACATTTACCAACACCAAAGTAAACAATGATTTTAATTCCGAAACCAGGCACACGTGGGATTTATTTATATGAATGTTTGCGTCATACATCATTACAAAAATACTGAATTATTAAAGTCAGTCAGCCACTTCATGGTCACAACAATGTGATATATTTGGTTGGATATCAGTTATGTTAGAAAATCTTTTTGAAGTTTTTAATTTTTGAAACAATTAGAAATCACAGGGAGCTAATTCAGAAGTAAATGGTGTAGTTGGGTAATAGCTTTTTGGCCAAAATGTATCTCCCAGTGAGTGCGTAATGGCTGCTTTCAATTTCTTTAGAATTAATTAGTTCAAACATGAAACTCGAATACTCGAGTGATTTCGATACATTCGTCGTAAATTGCCGAAATACTGCAGAAATCTCGAAAATTTTTTGCCAAATTGAAATTATAAAAATGTTTTTTTAGTATTTATGCACATTTTTTAAACGAAATTTTGAAAAAATATTAAAAAACAAAGTAGGTATCTTTTTTCAATAATAGCAAAATAAATTAATTTTATATTAATAAAATGGATAATGTATATTTATCAATTAATAAATGAGACTTACAGATAAGGTCGATATATTCACGGAATTGTACAAGGCCGCTATAGCGTAATTGGATAACGCGCCTGCCCCGGATAGGAGGTGATCCGTGGTTCGAATCCCGGTAGCAGCCAAATATTTTTACGTGGATTTGATTTTTCTGTATGTCTAGAAAGACATTAGAAAATTGATTAATCAATTTGGTTTTGAAAACACTCCGTTTAAAACTACTATTTATTAAATCGTCGACATGTTTCCATTTTTGATATTAACAAGGGTCTAGAAATTTTACATACCAATTACATAAGATTACAGTTAGATCAATTAGAAAAAAGTTAATGGGAAATTAATTATTATGAATAACCGTATCATTTGCAAATATTTATCTATTATATTTGTTTTCAAATAAGTTATTAATTCATTATTTAACTCCCATAGATTTATTTTTCTTGTTGTTGCTGTCTATACTTCAAATTTTAATTTTTACTATACGTTGTATATCTTGATGTTGGGGCCATTAGCCCCGAAACATGTTATTAATATTATAATTCAATAAATAGTGGTTTATTTTTGTTTTCTTTTTATTAACATTATAACTACTATTTTATTAATATTTTAACTTTATAACTATCTGTATTTTAAGATTTTTACTGATAACTGTAACCTTGTACTTGAGTCTTTTTAACTGCATATCTGACTTACGTGATTTTTTTATTTTTATTTTGTAAAAGCCCATATGGGCATGAAATATATAAATAAATAAATGAATTAATTTAAATTGTGTTGCCACAAAGTTACTTGCTGTTATCAATGAAGCAAAAAATATATAGTTTACACGAGATCGAAAGTTTATAACGGAACTGTTATTCGTCGTAGGTCCTTAATGTTATTATTGATAAATAGTTAAGTATTTTCTTTTTGTTGATATAAATAACATTTTTCTTTAAATAAAATAACTATTTGTATAACGCCACTTTATTGAGTTTACACCAACTAGTTTCAACTCACAGTGAGTTGAAACTAGTTAGTGTAAACTCAATAAAGTGGTGTTATACAAATAGTTATTTTATTTAAAGATATTATGTCTTACCATAATGTGTTTGCTTCGTGTGAAAAATAATATTTTTGTCTATCCCGTAATTTTTACCAAAGATACACTATTGAAGCGAAACATAAAATTCCATTCAAAATTGCCGAGCAGACAAGCAGATAAACTCTTGAGCTGTAGGAGTTAGGGCCGATCGTATAAACTTGGATTATATAACCGAAATACATGTAATAATAATAAACTGAACATACCGTTTAAGCCGGTGCGCGTTCGCACTGCTCGTAATTTTAGACATTTGTCATCAAAGTTGATTTTATTCAATGTTTCGACATTGTTATGTCGGAATGTAAAATATTATGCAAGATTCCACACATTTTCCTAACGATCACCTGATTTTATAGTACATCCTTAGCAGGAAAAGTAATTTAATAGTCCTCGCTGGAATAAACGGATAATGCCACAACAGTAAATTAATGTTTGCCAGCATGCGTTGTTGAAAATAAATTTATTTTATATATCTTATCATGTATCAGGTTTTCATAACCTTACATTCATAGCCACAGGATGGATGTTTAGGAAAGGTTCCGTGTTCGTGGAATGGAAAAGTGATTGATTGTACTGTTGATGTTTATTTCTCCACTCTGAGATATGCAAGTGGTGATGCGCAGGTTACAATTATAAGTAAGGCGTCTGATACACATGCTTCTTTAGTGGCACGTGAGCATGCGCAGTATCGACTTTGACAGTGGCATGCTTATTAGTGGCATGTGTGTACGCACATTGCTAGAAATGAGCATGCCACCTAGTGGCATGCTCAAAAATCAACCGCCAGTTGATTTATAAGCATGCCACTGTCATTCACCATAGAGAAGGGGTATCTTTGGAGCATGTGTGAACAGACTTGCTTATTTATGAGCATGCTTATGTCATTCGCGGGCTTCGCGGCTAGTATTATCAATGCGATCTTCTCAGTCGGGCGACAAATGAAACAAATATGGCGCGTTGGGGAGATGATAAAACATTACTTTTCGTGACTTATTATAGGAATTACGAATGTCTGTGGAATACTCGGTCACCGTTGTGTAAAAATAATATAGTGAGAAATAATGTTTACGAAACTTTATTAATAGGCAAACTAAAATCAAAAATGTGCGGATGGAAACTGGGGAACTTTTTTGATTTATTGGTTCACTTGAATTTTCTATTTCAGTTTGCAAAGTTTCCATTTTGAACAAGAGCGTCTCTATTCTATGACAAAAGCATGCCACTAATAAGCATGTGTGTTCGATTGTTAGCTTTGGGCATGCTTATTTATGAGCATGCCACTAATAAGCATGCCAGTAATGAGCAAGTGTGTACAGTTGTTAGGGCATGCTTATTAGTGGCATGCTCATTAGCATGCCAGTAAAGAAGCATGTGGGATGAGGGGATGGATGAGCAAATGAAGTCTGATATTGCGCAGCACAGGTTATCCAGATGGTATGGCAGACACTCGGCTGAACACTCATTGTTTTTTCCTCCCAAGTGCGACCCTCTTTGTTATCGTATGTTTACGGGCACGGCGGTTTTATTATGTTAACGTAAACAAATCGCTGGGTCGGCCGGCGCAGAGTCGTACAAGTACCACTACAGATGAAAAGGTAGGTAAGTGATGTATCTGAAGTACTGTTTCTTGGATTGTGGACAGGGTAAGCTGTGAATAATTTTTTTTTGATGACACATGTCCAAAATCATGTGCACCGGCTTAAACAAGATTTTTTGTTTGAGCAACCGGCTCTTAGATAACTTACGGAGCAGCACCTTCTGAACACCTTTGATCTCATCGCCCAGTCTATCTTCCCCGTGGCAACAGCTCTCGAGACGTGAAGCCGATCGCCTTTCACAGCCGAACAAAGCCTCGATGACCCGAAGTAGCCTTGACCCGCCGGGGCCTTACGTCACACGGACGATGGATGGTGGTGACCTCATCTGATGCTGCGACCTCGATCTATATTGGAAAGGTAACGCTCCACGTTTGGATTTATTCTTTGTCTCATTTTGGCCTGTTGGAGAGTTGATTACAGGGTTTTGGATCGGGCGTATGTGTTACCTGGTTGTGAAATCTAGTTCAGATTATGGTCTTACTACGACCTCCGAGGGCCTGAGCGTATTAACCCTCCGCATACCATGACACTGGACAAATTTTCATGATATTGTTTAATTTTAATGATGTTGATTCCGGGAAGGCGTAATACGTACCTAATGTAATCAAAAATGTAAAAAATCTAAGTTCTTACATTATTGTCTTCTTGTATTGTTTATATAGATATTTATACTTATACTTTACACTTAGGTACTTAATTTAATGTCTGAATTTTTATAACTTAATCTAATGTTTCTTTGTCTATATCTTACTTATTTAATCTAATGTCTTACAGTAACGATTACATTAACAATAGATATATACATATATGACGATGCCCCCACTTTTAAACACGAGAATAAATTCTCATTTGAAAGTGGGTAAGCTTGTAATATAAATGTGAATTAATTATATTAATTTAAATTATCTCTTAAGTTTCTACATTTACCAAATAAATTTAATAATTTTTTTTTTTCATTGATTTGACTTTCTGCATGTCTTCCTGATTGATTAATAAATTTTGTTTTATATTTCACAGAAGTTTTTCCCGAAAAAATTGCAACTTCACAATAAGAATGTGTAATGTAAAAAGTACTTTTATTCTTCTTCTCTTTCTTATGACCTATCCGTTTAACGGAGTTTTAGGTCGACCACAATCAAAAGACATTCACTAGCTTTGCCCGGTATAAAGAAAGCGGGTGTAAAGTTGCCTGGCAAGCCCGTATTACAAGCCTCAATATGAAACTCCAAATAAATATATACTTTTTAGTTTAAAAAAGGTTACTTACTTACTAGAAAAACTTATTTTGTGTTCATTTTTTGCATCGTAATAACACACATTTTTTGCGCACATTATTTTGAATGCGGTCTAGCTATAGCTATCATGTTGGCATTGCCTCACCATTGTCTTAAATTTTTCAGTCATTATGTTCTCCTTCTTCCAGAGCCCCGACTTCCGGCAATCTTTCCCTGCTTTATAAGTTCAAAATCTCGTACTTCTCATCTAGAAACACGGATGCAATGATAATGATTCTTAAATCGATTCCAAAATGCCGGTAGATATTCCAAACACCACAGCAAAATATTCAACCACTGTATTAAAATAATTTCATTAAATGCAATAAACCTTGAAAATTATAGAGCACTCCTTTTTAAACCACCTATCTCTCTCGGTTCTAACCTTAGTTCTAACAATCCGCCTTTCTCTTTTAAAGTTCATGAACAACCCATTGTCAGAGTTTTTTTACTTCAATAATGCTCCTATTAACAGCTTGCCTACTTCCGTAGTAAAATGTATCACTCGCAAAAATGCACTTTTACGAATATTCTAAGCAGACCCGAATTATGAAGATAAATTGGGGCAATTTGGCACTATGTTGGCATTTGGCACTAAGGCATTGAATCATTTTATCAAATTTTATTTTTGATCTTTGTTTAGGCCTGTTAACCTGTTGTGACTGCTATATTATCCTCTTGGGAGTTGGACTCCCTCCATCTTTTAGGTGGTCATCTTTTTACCTTTTCTGAGGCTATGTTAGCAGGTCTGTGAGCATCTTTTTCTTTACTATATTCAGTTTGCTGAACTTGCCAAAACACACTCCTTCTTTCTCATCATCTTGAGACGGGCGACGGTGGAATTTTTATTTTATTGATAAATGTTATTGTGAGGTTAGTGTTATATGTGTGTTAAGTTTATTGCTAATAAAGACGTATGTATAGGTTGGGACAGTGAATAGCTTTGATCTAGCGGCCATACTACTTCGCAACAGTTTTTGCGACCGGTGCGGAGCAGCACGGTCCTGCTTGTTAGTACAAAAAAAATGTCAACCTGGAGACGATTGAGTAGGACCGATATGGAAGCTTTTGCTCTAAGAACGGTCCTGGTTAAGCGGTGGGTACCATTCACTGTGAGACTGGCCATCTCACTCTCTCTCTCTAGACGCGAGCAACGCACTGCTCCACGTGTGCTCGCACACGTGGAGCAGTGTGTTGCTCGTGTCAGAGTGAATTTACCTGTAGACACCGCCGGTCGTCGCTTCTAGCTAAGCTCTTGCCCATTATCTCTAATGAAATAAGCCAATATAAGACTTATTACGCTTCTTCATATTAAAAAACCAATCCCACAGTTTTTTTTAGATAATTTGAGCCGTAGGTAAGACATTGAATAATTTTATCGATTATGTTCTATTTAATTAATTTTTTTATTGATGAATATGACTTAGCAGGTGTTGAATCAAACATAATTGCAACACATTTGGTCTGTTTTATCTCTTGTATGATGCAGAATAGCATCAATAGTAAAAAAATCAATTGTATTAGCATGACTACACATTTTTGTAAACGTTTGTATTATGATGTGTAATTAAAAAAGTATTTTAGGAATCATTAGGCTCTTCTTCTTATTATTATTCTTCAGCCTTCATCTCTCCACTGCTGGATATAGGCTTCTTCCATACCCTTCCAACTTTCCTTGTTATTTGTTAATTGTAACCATTTCTTTCCCCCACAGCGGTTATATCGTCGGCCCATCTCTTTTGAGGTCTTCCGACGCCTCTTTTATTCTCCCTCCACTTCAGAACTCTAGGAGTTCATCTTGTAGCAATATGCCTTGCCCATTGCTATTTTAGCTTCGCTACACGATCCATGATATCCACTACTCTAATTCTGCGCCTAATTTTATCATTTCTTATTCTATCTATTATGCTTACTCTCTCTCTCTCTCTCTCTCTCTCCATGGATCGTTGCGTGCATTTGAGCTCTTCAACAGTTTCCTTTGTAAGGGCTATTGTCTCCCCTCCATGCGTCATCACTGGCAGTATGCACGATTCGAAGGCTTTTCTTTTTAGGCTTATCGGGATCTCTTTGTGTAGTGTATTACTTATAAATTACTTCAGTTTACTTCAACGATATGATTTGCTGCCGACCAAGGGGACCTTGAATTCAAGAGAGCGGTCCGCCCGAGTGTCCCTGGTTTTATGCGCTCGCCTCCCCCACCACTCCCGCGCCTCGGGCCGCGGGTGGCGAGCACACAAAAAAACTACACTTTGTTCTCGAAAATATGTTTGATTTTGCCAAAAGCAGTTCAGCTTATTCCCATTCGTCTTGGCAATTAGGTTCTCTCTCACTTAAACTCTGGGCAAGTACCTAAGGCCCGATTGTATTTAATGACGCAAAAATCTATGCTTTCAACGAACTTTTACATTAATCCAACTTGATGCAATCGAGTCTAAGGTGCATAGACCTTAATCTGGCCCTGATGCATGCTGTCACTAAACCATTTGGTTCAAATTACCATAATTTAAGCATTATCCTTCCATTCATGCATCGTCAGTTTTTAATATTGTTCACGATTTTATAACTGACCGAACGAAAGTTACTTTCTCTGAAACATAAACTGAAATCACTTTTGAACTTCGTAATGCATACAAATTATCGATTTACATGTAATATATTGAAGACACAGTTTTACTAAAGCAGTTCAATTTGTATACACCTGGCAATATTTGAATTGTGTGATTTTCTTCTCTTCCCCATGTTAAAAATTCTTCTCTTCTACTACATTCCCTTCCTTCATTTAACATTTTCGAGTGCTCCTAACCATACTACTTAGGTCATAATTTCCCTTTCTCTTCCTTTTCTGAGATGGGGAACCTTGAACCTGCTTCGGATGTCTAGTGTGCATGACACTGGCTTCTCACACCAGGGTTTCTGGGTTCGATTTCCGGTGAAGTCACAATACATCTGTGTGGTTAACTCAAGCCTGGAGTGTTTTGTGACGTGTTTTGCTATAGTGTTTGGGATACTTGGCCTGTTGTAGTTTAAGAAAATAAATACTTGCTACTATACTGCCGAGATACTAAAATACTTCATAAACGTACTCAAGCGTAGATACTCAATTATTATTTATGATGTTGGTCTTCTTCGCGTATTTACCTTTTTTGTTTGTAATGAATGATTGGGATACACCATTCAAAATCTATTAGTCTCCAGACGACAACCTTCAGAGTCGATAATCACTCGACTGTTATAACGTCGTCAAGGACGGCCTTCTCTTTTCAACATTTTCGAAGATATTTGTATGTTTTCGACATCATGTCGTATAATTATTTATGTCGTATTCTAATGAATACCGATGGAAGAGAGTATAATTTTATTTCGATTGGAAATGGCTCAACATCATCATCACTGTTGGCTCTATAACCCCTGCCCCTTAGCCTCTGGCCAGCCCTGGATATCCAAGGCATAGACTTAAGCTCCTTTTCCCGATAGGTCTTGTATTCAGCAGGGTTTTCGATGTTTGTTGTCTGCCATTATCCACACGATCCAACCCTCGAAGTATTCACCGATTTATAAATTGTATTATAGAAATAATAGAACTCGTTGATGTAGTGCCTGCGCTATTGTCCATCGGGAGAAGGATACTTCTCAAAATATTATTTTCCTAAATGTTGAGTGCTCGCTCGTTTTTCTGAATCAGTACCCATGTCTCAGCTATTTATGTGAGCACTGTTTTGATGAGTGTTTTGTACACTTACATTCTAGTTTTTCTGGATAGCAGTCTGGATTTTATCTGATTTTGGAGGCGGAAATAACATCGATCTCGTTCACTGTGCATTTCTGGGTCTATATTATTCTTAACAGCAATTAAAGGTACATGATTCTTGGTACCGTTATAGCTTCCACGTGAGAGTATTGGGTTTTATTGCATGCATCTTCTTCTTCCTTGCACTGTCCCAACTCATGGCCTAGGTAAGCTGTCGTTGGCTCTTCTTATTTTCAGGCTATATCTTGTTTGGTTCTGGGTATCGCTTTCATCCAGGCAGTTTCTCTGTATTATTTTGGAGGATTGAGTTATCCAAGAGTTTTTTATTGCTGTAAGCGTTCCCATATTCCAAGTAATGGCTCTTATCTTTTCAAACCCAGAACGACTGGCTTTCCTCCGCTTCATTTTGCTTTCCCCTGGAGTCCTGCAAGCTAGCCCTGGAACGATGTCAGTCTCTGGATCACCGATGAGAAAACCACCCTCGCTACCAGATAGGGTAGCGCATCTTTGCGTACTTTTTTCATGAAGCTCTGGTTTCACCGACGGTCTCCAAACGTCGAACCAGAGTGATCCAACTAGCTAGGGCTGCATTCGCATCATTGCTCATTTATGGTCAATTATCGGATTTATATAATACTAATAAGCCCGGATACATATTATATTGGTGTATGCGACTAGTACCCGAATACGTTTGCCACACCCACCATTTGTGAGCCGCCACTAACATGTGAGACAGACGAACACTGCTTCTCACTTTAGCTGTACTTTTGGGATCCCCCGACAGATTGGTTACCGTCAACTTCAGCCTCAAGTCCGTTGCCCGTCGGTCATCGCGTGGAAGCTATGTCGGTCCAGGCCCTGGGACCAATAATTGCGCTATAACCACCCGGGCAACTCGGGTTTATTGCGTGCATCTAATGACCATGTATCGCAAAAGGGATATTAGAGTATTGGAATATCTATGAAACCACCTACCTACTTTCCAGAGAGCCAGTGAATGGACACCTACCGCATTCCCAGGACCGTTTTATGAGCGACAGTTCCCGTATCGGTCCTACTCATACGTCGCCAGGTTGACAATTTTATTCTCTAAAGGCCATCTCCGTGTCAGGTCGTGTAAAACATCCTCCACATATCACACTTTATTAGGAAATATTAAAGAAAAAACAAAATAAACGTAAAAGAACAAAACGGTAAGATAACATATAGCAAACAGAAATAGAAAGTTAATTTAAAAAGATAAATAAATAAATAACGATTGATCATGGTAAAAGACTGTATATAGTATTAGGGTGGGAAGGAGGACAGTGAGGGGATGTCATGGCAGAGGACACACTCTCTAATAGGGAAGGACAAAAACAAGGATCACACTAAAAGACGGAGTTCAGGTCCGGGCACCACGTGTCCACAGTCTACAGAGAAATCACACACGAAGCAGCTCCCAGCGCGAAACCCACGTCCTGGCGAACTCATGGAAGAGTATGAGGTTCTTCTCGTTCTTGATGAGGTCACTGTTCCGTACGGAGCCGTGCCTCACCCTCTCAGAACCAAGGTCTTATTGGACAGTAGGGAAGAAATGTCCTGAAAGTTGACCGTTACAATATTTATGGAACCGACATCAGAAGAGTGACGTCCAACGGTTGAACGAGAAGGGTTGAAGAGAGATGGATAAATATGATATTTCGATTATTCTTACATTGAAAACTTAGTTAGTTAGTCCCTGGAAGGTTGGGACCTCCTGTTCGTGAGACGGCGGATGCAATTGAAAACCGCACTCACAATACGGTTTGTAGCGCTGATTATGACTGCATTTTTTTGCTTTTGTTCTGATCCGCCAAGGTGAAGATGAAGGAAGCGGACACCGATCGAAAAACTCATTATTGCAAAGATTTTCAAACATTTATCCAAGTTTTACATTGTTCTTGTAAAGCAAGTTCTTTATCCTTATATGATATCTGTGGTAAAATGAGCAATTTGATCGTACAGGAAGCCTTAAATGAAATACACCTAACGATGTACACTTGTGATACTCCCTTATGACCTTTTTCCAAGGAACACAACTTTTGATCGTTATTTGTTCGGGTATCCTGCATTCCTGGAAAAGCTGTCCTCTATGATTGTGGGTACCTACTGAAATACCAAACTTGCTCAAAATCCAAAAAAAAAAACTATCTTTGCCTCTTCTCCTCCTGTTTGCAACAATTGGCAGTTGGCTTTCCCTTTCGAAATGTTGGATACCTCTGTGTACCGTTGATTCCAGTTAGGTCTTTCTTCTGCAACAAGTTCCCCAATATCGCACTTAATCTGCTGTGTATAGTTTTCTGGGATATTCTGCCATGTATATGTGACCTCTCTGGCATTGCAGAGTTCATCATCAGGGCTGATGTGATGAGTGTGTGTTGAAGTGTAGGTTACGTATTGCCTTGCAATACCGTACCGAAGTCAGGGTGTGTCCAAGTTTGTGTTAGGTTAAGTACTGGATTGCAGTACCATGTCAAAAGTTGGGCCTGTATGTCTTGATGTAGTGTGTTGTGCTTCCGTGTCGGCGACAGGTGTTGTCAATAATTTATGTAGCGCTATGTCACTGTTTTATCTACTGTCGGATGTCGGACTGTGCGGATCGTCGATTTAATTGGTCCTGCAGCGCCGGATACCACGAGGTTTTTAACTTAAGACCGTCATCTCTATCAATATTTACCAGTGCTTATATACTCGTATTTCGATTGCCTCTTGACCAGGCGCGTATGGTGACTAAGATTTTCGGCTCAAATGAAAAATGGTGGCCCGTATCTATAAAGTGCTCAGCCAATACCGATTTTTCTGGATGACCGATTGACGAGCATAAAAGAGCATGCCAACTATATGTATCTAATATAAATCATTTTGACCACGTGGCAATCGCGGCGTTTGACGCGGAACGCCATACACATTGTAACATACGTTGTGGCTAACGTCACACTGCTGGATTGTGTCCCAATTCACCATAGATGCATGAGACCTTCACCAGTCGTTTAAGTTGTCACCAAGCAGAAATATTACATGTACTTTTTCTGCCATCTAATAATAGTACCACGGTGTAGGTACCTACCTATAAAAAGAATGTGTTATAGACACAAATTACTAATATGATATGATTTTGACTATTTCAGACCTTTACAGTAACATTTATTTACATAATTTACATCAATTACAAACTATACTCACTGTAGGAGAGCAATTTGAAAACATTTTTATTGCCAAACACAACAATAAAAATGTAGTCATCAAACCGCAAACATGTAAATTCCATCATCAACGTGTTAATGTTCCGTAGGTACATTAAATAAATGAATGTCAAATAAATTTTTGTCCATATGATATTACCACAATATTAGGTTAAGTATCCTTTCTATTGCTAATTAAAAAGATACTTACATTTTTTGCTAGTTAAATATTTTTATGAATCTCGGAATTTTAACGAAAAAAAAACATCACTTGTAGATACATTTCAACATATTGGAAACCATTGTATTTAGTTTTTTTGTAGTCACGCTGTTTTTTCTACTTTTTCCATTCGTCATCATTCATTCATTAGATACCTATTGTCGTGACATGAATCTTCATCATCAGTGTCATAAGCAGACTTTGTCAATGTACTTTAATAATTATTATTTATCAATTAAGATAAATTATGGAAGTCTGTTGTCCTTCGACTCATATATTTTCTTATATTTATATACATACTTACTTGCTCCATATGGCCAAACCATCTCAGGGCCGGTCTTATAAACTTCCGTTAGTTAAATTTCAGACCATATAATCCTAAATTTGATACAAAATCATTTTTTTCTTGTAACAATCCGTTGGTCAAATTTTAGTAAAATTTTACCAACAGCTGATACCGACAGTCGAACCACCAGTTTACTGTCCGTTAGTTGAAATTGACAGAAGTATGACAGATTGACGTATTATTTTTTAAGGTTAGGTTCATTGTCAATTTGCGTTTCATGCTGTTTGTTTAACGTGTACATATATACTGTCCTGACTGCTGCTACACTTTTAAGGAAAAATGCTTTCAGATAGCGATGTCCAGTTGTTTTTGTCCGATGAAGAACATACTCGACGACAAAGTGTTCAATATACGAGTGGATTATTTTAATATTTTAAATGACGCAGATTTTATCTACTGTTTTCGCTTATCGAAAAGGTCTGCTTGAGAGTTTCTAGAAGATAAGGGCAAAATGTAAAAAAGCGCACGCGTAGGAATCTGTCATTATCGTCTACCACAAAATTGTTTGTTGCCTTGAGATTCTATGCTCTTGGATCAATATTATTAGCTGCTGCAGACTTTGTTGGGGTTTCAAAGGCCAATGTGGTGTTGTGGGAAGTATCCCAAAAATCCGGTGCAAGCGAGAAATTTTAGGTTTTGTTTAGTGAAGTTACGTTTCGTTTCCATAGAAAAGAGATATAATTCGCCTTTGACAGCTCTAAAATCATAGACGAGAGCAGTACGATATTGCGATACTTACGGATGTTCAAAAAAGTTTTAAAGGACAAGCGTTGGTAATATTTATGAACGAATGACAATCCGTTCGTCAATTGTCGATTTACTAACGGATATTTGGTCTTACGTTTATAAGACCGGCCCTTATGATCCTTTTAATACGGCGTTATAACCAGCATATGACATTCAATAATAATTGTATCGATATTGACCTCTTCAATATTGATATTACCGCATTGAAAATAATGCTAGAGATTATGTGTAAATCTGTATTTCTAGTGCAGACTCAGTATCGACAAATACATATATTTTCACTGGCATTTTAGTGAAATTGTATTGACTTAATCGACTTTGGACATCACTCACTACATCTAACCTTCTCTTCCTCCACCTCTATTCTAACTCCTACCTCCTCGCCTTTTCCCTCCCATCCATATTCACGTGTTACTATCAAAACCTAATAACTAATTTCTTTATAATTTTTTTTACCATTATTTTACTTTAATATTATTTGTTGATTATTATAATATATTCTCTTAGCTTTCAAATATTCTCTTGTTCAATATATCTAGTGCTTAATTTACTACGCCTTAAAAATTATTTGAAAATATTCCAGATTTGGTTTAAAGTAAATCTGTTTTTGCTTGTAATTTTGCGTACAATATTAATTTTTTTCTCCAAGATGCTAAAAATGGCGCTCGAGAGGCTGGATTCCTGAATAATTAATCACACTTGGGTGACGTCATTATGATAAAGCAGTATAGGTGAAAATTAGTCGTTCCTAGAAGCATCCATCCTAAACAGAGAAGAAGTTTGAATTACATCAAATGAAAAACTCTGCATACAGGTCTTTTGTTTCGCTATTTTTCAGAAAAGTTACAATTGGATACATACCATAGTTAACCATTATTTTTAAATCCTATGTATTAACTTTACCGCTTTTCGTAAAGCAGACTGAACGCGGTAGAAATGCGATCGCTTAGGTGTATGTGTGAAAATATTTGTGATATAGAGTGAATGAACAAATTAGATTGAGTGTAACACTGATTTTAGAATAATTTATAGAATTAAGAAAGGGCCGTTGAGATAGTTTGGTCACGTGGAACGTAGGAGCGAGGAATATTTTATTTATTTTTTATTTTTATTTTATTTTATTTGGGAAACATACAGTACAATTAATTTTTTTTATATATATAATATCAAAAAAATATTCGTGAGTATGACCAGTAAAGTTTCCTCGAAGCTGGTAAAAAAAAACTAAATAAAAAACAGTGATAAAGAATATGTGATAAATAATAAATATTTCAAAGATTTAAATTATGATAATGCATAAAATGGGAGGGGTGGGGAGAGGGAGGGAATGGGATTCAATTAAAGAAGCATCAAATCAATAGTCATAAATGAGATTACGAAGTTTCATTTTAAATAAAAGCAAATTGTCAGTAAAAATGTCTAGATTATTTGTAGAATTTAACATATTGTATTTTGAGGTGCAACGAGTTACAAAGCAGTTAGTCCTACCAAAGTTTGCGTAAAATAAATTATTTGAACGCGTTGAGTGTGTAGGATAACTTAAACCTATTTGCTCTAATAAATAGGGCGAGTCAACCAAGTTATTCAAGATTTTATAAAGATAACACAGATCTTGTATGCATCTTCGATATGATAGAGGAGGGATTTTATGGTAACACTCGCTTTCTGTGTATGAGTTGAATTCTAAACGGGAACGGAAATTAAAATATTGAAAAATTTGTGTTGGATATTTTCAAGTCGCTCACTGTATGTAGAATAATGAGTGTTCCAGACTACTGATCCAAACTCCAGTTGACTGCGTACAAATGAAAAATATAAAGTGGTTAATGTATACGTTGATTGAAATGGGTCTGACGTTCTGGCAATGAAACCACGGAGTCGATATGTTTTAGCAATTACCGATTCCATATGTGGGATGAATGTTAATTTAGAATCTAAGATGACACCGAGATCCCTCACCTGAGTGCAGATGTTGAGTTGCTTATTGTTGAGATGATAATTATAGGATATTTTTTTTCTTTTTTTGGAGAATGAAATGATATGACATTTATCGATATTTAGGAAAAGTTGGTTATTTTTGCAATACTTTAAGAGTCTATTAATGTCATCTTGAAGCAACAAACAATCAGTGGGAGACTTTATCTCTTTGTAAATTTTTGCATCATCCGCGAACAAAGATAATTCAGTATGCAGAAAACAATGCTTGATATCATTGATGTAAATTAAAAATAAAATTGGGCCAAGATGTGATCCTTGGGGTACTCCAGATGGCACTTTCTTAAAGTCAGAGTTAAACCCGCGTATTGCTACTGCCTGGCTTCGGTATTGATATAGGATGTAAACCACCTGTATAAATTACCATGTATACCCAGGTGTCGCAGTTTCCTCAAAAGTATTCGATGATTGATTTTATCAAAGGCTTTTGAGAAGTCCGTATAGAGTGCATCTACTTGTAATCCTTTATCCATCGCCTTAAATACAATGTCCGTAAATTCTATGAGATTAGATTCAATTGAATTGGTAAAAAACCGTGCTAATTAGGGATTAGGGATGGTGCACACATGGGAATAATTGATCACATATAATCTTTTCCATTAATTTGCTGAGGATTGATAATTTTGAAATTGGTCTGTAATTTTCCACATTCTCTCTGTTACCATTTTTAAATATTGGGGTTATATATGCCTTTTTCCAAATTTCTGGAAAATGACCATTCCGTAATGATTTACAAAATATAATCGAGATTGGTTTCGCTAGTTCTTTGGCGCATCGATTCAGGAAGATGGAGGGCAGTATATCAGGCGAGTGCTGGAAAATATAACTGAGGGCGACCGCGAAAGACCTAGGATGATCAGATAAACCAAATATTGGAGGACTGCCCCGTGACAAGTTTCAACAACCGAAGAGCGTGCATGAGAAGATATTATATGAAAGTGGATGAGACAAAAGTTGTGCGTCAGGACAGAAGATTGCACACGCACAAAAAATGCAAATTTATCTCAGATATCCTAGCACGTACCTACTTTCTGGTACTATTCCAAAATTATTTAAATTACGGAAAACGCAGATCCTAATTTGAAATTGATTAAGATAAAAAGTAACCCATAAAACCAAGTTTTTATTATATTCCCTTTCTCATTTACTAGTGGAAACTGGTTTGGAGCTTAACCTACGCGTTGGGCTTCGGTCGGGCGAAGCTACGAAAGGGAGTAATAAAAAATTTCCAAAACTCCAAAATTATACTATAATCAGGTTTGTGAAATACTTTCGTACAACTTAATAATTTGTATGAAAAAACCATTCAAAATTTGAAAAATCCAAAAATTTGTTATTTTTTTTAACGAAAATTTGATAGATCTTCTTGATCGTCGCCACGAGTCTGCTTGCAAAGTTTCAGCTCGATTAGATCACGGGAAAAGGGTTAATATGGTTTTTTCTAAAATGATTTTGTTTGTTGTGTATTATAAAAAATTGAAATAATCATAAAAGTGTGACTTCAGAATGGATATCAATCTACTACATATTCAGTTAAATCTAAAAAGACATTGATACAATTAAGTGTCAGAGTGGCATGGACTTCTTGAAAAATTCAGTGAGATTAATTTTTGAGTTCATCCAGCATAAATAGATTGTAAACAATCTACAATTTTCAGCATCACCTCCATTATTGCATTCGCAATTTTGCTGCTTAATGTTCATGGAATTTGCGATTTTGTATCTAAATAATTTATAATGAGAAATTGTTTCTATGTGTTAAACTATTTAAAAAATATATTTTTATTATATCCGGTTCACGGTTCCTTATTCATTATTGCCTTATTGCCTTTATTCACAAATTTTATTTTTACGAGAGATGTTCATAGGTATCCCATCCCGTAATATCCCAACTACCTGACGGAATATTTTTAACTCGGGTTTATGAATGATGTGATTGTTGATCATATTTTAATAGTTAAAAATGCAACGATAGGAGGTTGGCAGATGCAATTGTCGTCCCGTCAATTATGTTACGAATTATAAAAGATTATACGTTACTACTTAATCGCCGGATGATGCAACTGCATCTGACTGCAGCTACCCAGATTTATAATCGCATCTTAGCAAATGAAAACGGTTACCTAAGCAGTCTCTTGCACTGGAGAAATCAAAAGGAAATGTCTCTTATAGCCAGGGATAACTTTTCATCTCGTGAAAATCTCTGAGGTATGTATTAAAAAATGTGAAGAGTGTAATGTCAAAGCGGGATTACAAATCTAAAAGTACAGATCAATTAGCTTATTTATGTCTATGTATTTTTTTATTTTCTTTTACTTATTTATTTATTTTTTATTAATTTATCTTAATTATTTTAACATATTACATTCCATAATATAGTAAGTAAAAAGTTTTTGTAATAATTGCATTGTATGAATGAAACTCCTTATTTAGTTTTAACCTGTTATCAAAGTAATTTAAGGAAACAAACAGTGCAGTCCAAAATATAATGTGTTCTAACATCTAATTATCTTTATGTGACCAGTGAAGTTTCCAGGGGTTAACAAGTAATGAAATAAAAAATAAAATTAAACATAATAAAAGCTAACCATAGTTGTAGAAAATAAATCTGATCGAATTAGAAAATAAATTTACCATACCTAAAGTGCCAAAAAAGAAAGTGAAAGAAAGTGATAACGAAAGTTAATTTAAACTAGAAGATAATGCAGGTAGTAAAAAGGGAAATTAAAGGGTGCAGATGTTATTTTTCTTATTATTTGGATGATAGTAATAAAGAGGTTAATTTGTTTTAAGTATGAAATGACACGACTGAAAAATGTTACAGGACAAAACAAAATAGAAAACATTTTGAAGAAATATTTCAATTTAATTAAATAACTTTGTATAAACCACTTAAATAATGACTCTACGTCTACCGGTTTCAATACCACCGTATATTATCAGGACTGACGTACAACTCCACTAGTTCTATGTCAGTCCTGATCAAGATACGGTGGTATCGAAACCGGTAGACGTAGAGTAATTATTTAAATGGTTTATATAAAGTTATTTAATTAAAATTTATAATTTTGTCCAACAACAAAGTTAACGCCATAAACATCAAATATACAAAAAAACTATCCCATAAAAACCAAGTTTTTATTATACTCCCTTTCTTATTGAATCAGTTTTTGTGCCTACTGCACGCGTCGGGGTCATTAATCATTTGTATTGATTCTGATTTGAAAAAACCATTAAAATTTTAAAAAATCCAAAATTATACCATAATTACTAAATTTTTTAAATAAAAAATTGTTAGATCATTTTTATCGTCGCCACGAGTCTGCCTGCAAAGTTTCAGTTCGATTAGATCACGGGAAAAGGGTTAAAAATCGATCCAAAATTTTTCCGGCAGACAACAAACCGCAGACGCTACGAGATAAAAGAGAGGAAGTAAAAAAAAAAATATATATATATATATTCCAATGACCTGTAAAGTAAGGTGATAACTATAATGTACTGTAATCTTAATAAGCATTGGTATCAGTGTATCCTTGCATACAAAGTAAATGTGCAATGTGCAATCTGCAAGATTTTCATTAAAAAAATATTACTTAACTTTAAAAAACGAAGAATCTAACATGAAGATGTAATATAAATAAATATGTTATTGTTTTGAATATTATCTGTCAAATAAAAAATAGCGTCGTCTCTATGAGACGACTTTAATATATCTTGATTAATTTATAATATTTTCCGGGAGATAAAATCTAGTATTATGGTAAAAATTTGAACAGGTACTCAAAATATCCTGAATATCTGTGTTGAAAATTTCATTTACAATAACAAGAATTGCGCAGTTTTCTATTAGGTACGATAGTACTGTGCTCCAGAAGTCGATTTTAATTAATAGTTTTTTCGTTTCTCTTTCTATCTGATTTGTAAATTTGCCTGATCAATATTCACTAAAAACTGTCATTGTCAGTTGTGTTGAACTGTTGTCGAGATTTCATCACAAATCCAAGTAATTTTTGCGATGTACTGTGGAAATCCTGCCGCTGTGGAGCAACCTTCCCTGGGAACTGGGCGCAGATAAAATCGAATCATTTTCAAGAATGTGCGTGTTAAAAAATGCCGCATGCTGATCAGTTCACAGCTGGCCATTGTTTATAGGCTACGCATTGCGCAACCCTGGTCCGTACAGCGCCCACACTCAATTGGATCCATTAATTAAAGGGACCATTACAATACCAATAAGGCAGCGCTATTCAGTGTTATTCAGGCAGTGTTAAGCCATGTATTCACTAGGGGACAAATTGTCCCTCAACAGCACGCGCGGCATAGAGTCTACGTGACGTTGCAACGTCGTGCAATGTTCCGCGACGTCGCGCACAACATAGCGCGGCATTTCTACGTGCCGTGGCAACGTTGCCATGCGCACGGTACCCGAGCGAGCTCACTGCAACATTACGCGGAGCGTCAGTACCACGTGGTATGTTTACGAGTGAATACGCATGCCCTGTATCTGCCAAGATGACAAGGTGGGGAAACGAAATTGTTCTTGAACTCATCGAGCTGTATCGATCGAAGATCGCATAGAATGTCCGTCCTTCTTTCTTTTTGCAGTAAATAATTTCGCATTCTCCTCTTTTTTTATCCTCTTACGTTTCGATAAACTCATTAACATAAACAGATACGCAGCTGTCATCATAACCTCATAGGGCGACATTTCCGCGACGTGTGGAAAACAATAATTATTTGCAAAAAGGATCTTGTTTTTAATAATATTCAATTTACTATAGTAAAACCTCGTTAATTTGAAATTGCGACCCAAAAAAACATTTCGAATTGCGCGGAACCCCGTTTTCGCCAAATGAGATACCGCAGCTGTCATCATAACCTCATCAGGTGACATTTCCGCGACAAGATATGCGAGTCCCGGTGTGTACACGTCAAATGACCGCGTCATTGTCCCCGAAACATGAGCGTAGATGTTGATGCGACATGCCGCGCGGAATGTTTCGCGATTTGTCCCCAAGTGAATACATGGCTTTATTCAAACTCCTCCTTTTTGATGTGTAACATCTTTCCTCTCGCTGCAATATGTGGGAGTGATTTTGGATTATTGGAGTGATTTTAGTGATCGAAGTGGACGGAAATGCGTAACAGGAAACTAGACGCCGGGGAAGCGCGCGCTATGTCGTTTGACCAATGAGCGCGTGCGGTGATAGAGTTGGCCGTCAGACGATACCAACCCATTTTCCGTGAGGTTGGTAATTTTGTAAAAGAAAATTGAACATGTTGAAGACCCCGTGGCAAGAAGTTGTTAACTTGCATTCAAGTCATTTTGAGATAATTAGACGTTAGCATTTCGCCTTTGAAAAATATGTTTTATTGCTAATTCAAGATTAATTTTTATTGATTTATGTCACTAAAATATCAAAAAAGTATTTACAAAGTTAAAAAAAACCATTTATGCACAAAAAGTAAAAATATTAGGTCTTTACATATGAAATTGACGTTTAGTATGGGAGGAATATAAAGCCGATTTTTTTTTATTATAATATATTTATTTAATCAAAGTATGTACCATTGCTACCTATGCACTTTTGCCATCTCATAGGTAGTTCATCGATCCCTTTACTAAAAAAACCATTCGGACGGGAATCAATAAAATCTTTGAAGGCGGTTTGGACTGCCCCATCGGAGTTGAATTTTTTCCTTTGCAAGAAGTTATCCAAATTTCGAAAAAAATGGTAATCTGTTGGGGCAAGGTCCGGAGAGTACGGTGGATGTCTTAGACATTCCAATTGAAGCTCCTCTAATTTGGTAGCCGTCCGTTGTGCAGTGTGTGGTCTAGCGTTATCATGAAGCAGCAGTGGCCTAGAGCGATTAACCAGCCTCGGTTGTTTAGCAGCTAGCTTTTCCATCATGGTTTGCAGTTGCTGACAATAGACATCTGCCGTAATCGTCTGGCCAGATTTAAGAAAGCTATAGTGAACGACACCAGCAATAGTCCACCAAACGCTCACAAGTAACTTTTTTGGGGTCAATTTTCGCTTGGGGCATGGTTTGGCTGGTTCGGCAGGGTTCAGACATTGCGATGAGCGCTTCCGATTATCGTACAGGATCCACTTTTTATCACAGGTAATGATTCGATTTAAAATCCCTTCATTATTGTGCCGGTTGAGTAATGCAACGCAGACGTCAACGCGCGTTTGTTGATTTGCTTCACTCAATTCGTGAGGTACCCACCTTTCAAGGCTTTTCACCTTACCAATTTGCTTCAACTGGATTAAAACAGTTTTATCACTAACACCGCAGCCTGCAGCTAACTCGGATGTGGTTTGCGATGGATCCGCTTCCACAATAGCCTTCAATTCTTCATTATCAACCTTGGTCTCCGGCCGTCCACGGGGCTTGTTCTGCAGGTCGAAATTTCCAGAACGAAAACGTTGGAACCAAAAACGCACTGTGTTTTCTTTTGCGGCACCGTCGCCATACACATCATTAATCCTTCGAGCCGTTTCTGCAGCACTGGTGCCACGGTGGAACTCGTACTCGTAAATAACGCGATATTTCAAGTTTTTCATTTTGTAAACTGAGTGACGCAAAGAAAAAAACAATTGAGGAAAAAACAAATGAATTATAATTTTCAAAACACAAATACATAAGTAAATAGCTGTATAAATTTGGATTTGGAATTCCTAACCAAAGAGAAGATATTTGAGATCAAATTTGCCAGTACGGCAAAACGTCAATTTCATATGTAAGGACCTAATATACTAATTTTCTCCAAAAAAATATAGTTAACAACCTTTTTTTCGCCTCTGCAACTCATTTTTAATAGAATAACACCATTTTTATTATTCGAAATTAGGCGCAGAACTAGAGTAGTGGATATCATGGATCGTGTAGCGAAGCTAAAATTTCAATGGACAGGACACGTTGCAAGACAGGATACTACAAGATGGCCTCCCAGAGTTCTGAAATGGAGACCTTGGGAAAATAAAAGAGGCATCGGAAGACCTCAGAAGAGACGGGCCGATGATATTGTCGCTGTGGGGGGAAAGAAATGGCTGCAATTAGCCAACAACAGGGAAGAATGGAAAAATAAGTAAGAGGCCTATATCCAGCAGTGGAAAGACGAAGGCTGATGAAGAAGAAGAAGAAGAAACTTTTTAAAATTGGTAAAACACGAAAACAACCTTTCAAATGCTATCCGTTTTTACCATCCATTATCCAAAATTACAAAATACCTGGCATGTTAATTAATAATACAAAACATGGTATGTACCATTTTAAATTATTGAAAAATAATATATAAGTACATAATAGTCTTCACACAAAAAAAAATATATGACAGTACTGCCAGAGTAAAATTTATACTAACCGTAAATATTCCTATCAAATTAAAAGGCGTGTTAAATTCAGGATGATGGCATGAAATGAAGATAACATGTTCTGGCATGAATTGAAGATAACTAAAGATAATTAGTAACTCATTTGATTGTTATGAAAAAGTGTAGTTAACATGTTCATCCCTATGATTTGAACATGTTCTAATTATTTTCAAGTTTTGAACTTATTTCCAATGGAAAGAGCGTACAATATTTAGTTTAGCTGGCTTATTAACTCATTTTTGACAAAAATGTTAGTTGACAACTTCTTGCCATGGGGTCTTCATATATCAACATAAATAATCAATAATAAAGGAGAATACATTTTATTTTTATTATTGTAACGGAACTTTCGCACGCATCATGTTGCGGAATATGTAGCAACGGAACATGTAGCGAAAATGTGGTACCAGAATGACAGACAGCATTCTGGTATCGCAGACGGAATTCTTGTGAGCTGTCAGATTCTGTTTACATGCGAGCTCACACATGTTTCGATCGTCTTTTTCTAATGAAAGTTTTTGTTAGTCATCACGCCAAAACGATTATAAATGATATTCGAGAAATTATTTATTACAAAAACGACGTAATTCTCAGATATTCGTTTTCAAAACAAAAAAAAAAACATTGATACATTCGACATTCAGTGCGGATGTCAAAGTTGTATAATTTTGAAACATTGGAATACGGAACCGTTTTAGGCCGAAAATCGATAAAATATAAAAGCGGGTAGGTATTTTATTTTGAAAATGTTAATGTTTTTTATAAAGGAACAACGCCTCAATTACGACTCCATATTGAATTTTAGTCAGCTGTCAGATTCTGTTAACATGCGAGTTCACGAATGTTTTGATCGTTTTTTAAGAAAGTTTTTGTTTGTAGAAGTATAACTTATACCGCGCGTGCGAACCCGCACATGCTCAATTTTTTTAATTGGTTGTGTCCTCTTGTCCTAATCATTTGGAAAAAAAATAGCGATACTTTTTGTATTCTCTTTTTCTTTTGTTCATTCTTTTTGTATTATTTTTTAACATGCCTGTGTTTTTCTGCTAATAATTAAGTTTCTTTTTCTTTGGTTTAAATTTTTTATTCTTTCTTGTTACATAATTTTTAACATGCCTAACATATTTCTAAATGTGGAGACCTGTATTGGCCATCTGTATTATATCAATGTTTTCTATGCTTCTTTGTTGTGCTGTTGGTCTTCCATGAATATTAAATAAATAAATAAAAAAAATACCTACAAATCTATCGCTTGGTTTAGATTTCTTTATGGCTTCAAGTTAAATCAAAAGAACGTTTCAAATGAAAATGGCATTATCGTATCAGTTTGTTTTTCCATTGTTGATTGTGATAAAAAAAATATTAACTTAAATTTTGAAGCCGTCAAAAATACATATACATATATATCAACATTAAAAAATCGTACTATAAAATTCCTGTCATAAGTTCACAATTAAAATGTTACATATCAATTTAATTCGTACTTAAAAAAAACACAATTCATTTCGATGTGGCAGTTTCCTTTTAAATTCAATTAAATTGATCAAATTAGCAAAAAATGCGTTAGCTACAAAAAATATGAACCATTGTTTACATTCTATTTGATTCTATATCGAGTTGTGAAATATAATTTTCCATCTGTGAACAAAACTGTAAAGTATTTTGCAGAGTATGATCAGAGGCTCAAACCATTAATGATTTTGTAATGCAGATTTTCACACCCATGAAGCAAGCCATATTTTTGTTTATTGTGTCTAACGGTAGAGGTTTTAAGGACTGTTTTATTTTTAATTTTTTTTTCTAATTATTCTTGGCAAAAATTATTTATTATTTTATATTAAGACGATCGTCTGCCAAAGTGACCAAAATTCACATCTTTTTCATTTATCTTCTCTTGTGTTTTTATCACATTTTTGTATTGAAAATTTCATTTAAAATTTATTCATCACTTTACCTACATTTATATTTTGAATACTTATATCTTCGTAAAATGACACAAACCAAGTTATTTAATCAATTAATGTTTACGATGTTTGAAAAATGAAAAAAAGAAAAGAAAAATGAAAAAAAATAAAAAAAAAATCCAAAAAAATGAAGAAAAAATATGTGACTGTAAAGACTCGTGACATGTACTTTCTTCAATAATATTACAAAGTAAACGATTATCTATAGTTTAATAAAATTAATGCTAATTCTGTCAGTTTACTTACTTACAACTTTTGTTTTAAAAAAACACTGTCTTTTTTAAAAAATATTTTATTTGTGTTTTTTTTCAATCCTGTTATTACTGTTGTTCATAGTTTCTAGCCTGTTGTATAATGTATATCGTCGCTGTATATATAATAAAGCCAATGAGCCGTTTTAGTACATTCTGAGATAAAAGAGAGAAACTGTTTTAAAAAATAATTGCACAGACTAGATTTATAAAAAATATTTTAAATAATTACTAGGCAGATTTTCCAGATGAACGGCAATGTTGTTTTAAGTACCTATATCTCCATTATGTATGACAAATTGATTCGTTCATCCCAGAATGTACTAAACGTCACATTGGCTTTATTATATTTACAGCGGCGATATATTATAGGAAAATAAATTTTTGATGGGTTCTAATGTCTCCGGCACTAACACAATTTCAAGATGGGATCCTCGAAGATCCTACTAGACGTTCGCGGATTCGGTGAAGACTTGCTGGGAAAAGCTAAACATTTAATAATGAACGAGGATAATGAATTCCTTTCCAAGACTTCCTAGACCACAATCATGGCTGGGGTGGGGAGGAGTCTCTGACATATATAAATCTGCAAAGGCTGAAGTAATAGACTTCTTTATCCTTCATTAATTGATCATGTACCAACAAAACGGGCCATTGAATTGTTATTGGGTTGAGGTTATTTGTGTAGTAGTCTTTACAAGTGTGTAGGGGCCTGGCCGCGGAGACAGCACGGGAGGACGCGCGTATTCCAGAATAGGGTGATTTCACTTTTTTTAAAGAGAAATATCTTTACTTTGATTTAGAAAATACATTTATGAAAAATATATTTTTAAAATTTTAAAATCACGATTTTAAACTCCCGCCAAAACGCTCATTTTCGCAAGTGTCGTAATATGGCAGTTTTCATGTCAATCTGACTTTTACCACGTAACAGCACATTCGCGTATTAAGACATTCATTCGTTTTTTACAAAACAAGTCGGCTTTTTGCAAATTTGTATGGTACCCAAAAATGTAGAAATTCTTCCCTGAAATCTTTCGATAATCTATTTATAACTGTGCCTAAGAGTGCTCCCTTAAAACAGGAGTGGTGTCGTGCGATGAGATGAGAAGAAAAATGAAGTACTTTCTTCTTATTCCACTCTGTTTTGTTGTGAAGATCATTTTAATGAAGTATCTATTATTTAGAATGTACGAAGACGTACGGTTACCACAGAAACGAAACAAATTACAGTGACAAACACCATAGATCGCGTATTTTTGTCTTTAATTCTTGCAAAACAACGTCACGACCAATCACATCGCGTTTTGAAGGAAGCGTATTTTTTAAGATTTTTATTATAAAAATTATGAATGAAAACATTACCCGACACCATCCATACTGAATTACGAAATATAATTAATTTTTCTAAATCTATTTCATATATTTTCATAGATATCTGTAAAATGTAAAATTATCCTATTATGTTCCGAATAAACTTGTCAAGTGACGCCAGAGTTACATAGGTAACACCGGAATCTCACAATAAACAGGAGAAAACACCACATTATGGAAAAAAGAAAAATAAAAAGAAAATGCTGCAATAAATGAAGTAGGGACTATTTAGCGTGAAGGACAGGTTTATTATTTCGGTCAGGAATTTTCTAGGCAGGGAAGAAGTCCTATAAGAAGAGCAGAAGAAGAGAACACGAACAAGGCAGAGAGAGTGTGCGAAGAAAGATTGAACTACTAGGGGTCCCAAATAACTGACACAGCATCAGACAGAGATCTATCCAAGAGCGGAGGGGTTTTGTCCAAGTGATAGGTGTGAAGACGAAGATGGGAACGGTTAAATAACAACCAATAAGTATCAAAAGTGTCCTATATTGGCCTTATCATTTAAAACCTGCGCCCCTGGTTGAGCGTTCATCTTAACGGGACATTTTTTAGTGGTAGGGTCAAAGTATTCGCATCGCGCTCCACTAATACCAAAGCCACGTACTGTAGTAAGCTTGACAGAGCAAAATGGCAAATTAGACTCGTCAATAAAAATGACAAAGGATTCGTTATTTTTTTTAAATCTATCGCACCTGTCCAGCGAATCGAACTCTAAGCGAGGTCCAAGAGCGTTAAATGGTACGAACATTTTTCTAGTGAATTTCAAACGTCGAACTAGTTCTTCAGCGACTTTTACAGCTTTCTCGTTATCATTTTTCTCTTGTTCAGGTGCTCCCTGTACCACAGATATGGCTTTCTCTTCATCAGCGGTCACTAAATTATTTTCGTTGTAGCCCAGTGTTGAAACTAGAACTTCACCATTTTTGCACGGACCCTGCTGGTAGTACTCGTGACAATCAGAGCCTTCCTGCAAATGTATATAAAGAGTCAACTATTTTAATGATTATATAAAATATTAATTTGGTGATAAATGACGCATCTAATATTAAATCGCTAAAAAAGAAAAGAACAGTGACTATCTATCATTTTGTCCCTTCCACCTGTCTGTGTCTCGCGTCTTTTGAGAATGCAGAGTGCACAGATGAAATACACGAGAGAAGTAGCGGGTATGACGTTAAGAGATCAATATTAGAAATGATATCATACAAGAGGACCTAGGGATGAACCCGCTGCTTCTTCAAATATTAAAGACTCAGTTAAGTAGGATTGGTCATATCCTCCGCATGGGAAACCAACGTCTACCCTAACAGATTTTCACTGCAGTGCCAGACAGGAAAACCCAAGAGAACATGGTAAAGTCAAATGGAGAGACTCTGGGAAGTGCCATAGAACTACCAGTGATTCCTAATAGTCACAGTGCAGGACAGCAAACGGTTGAAAAGCGATGTCAAAGTGTTAGCCCCCCGACCCGATTAGGAAAAAGGAGGTGAAAAAGAAGGAAGAGGTTAAATAAAATGTATCAAAATTGTCCTTTATTAGCAGCATCATTTATAACCTGGGACCCTGGTTCGGCATTCATCAAAACGGGGCATTTTTTTGTGATTGGGTCGAAATATTCGCAGCGCGCTCCACCAATGCCGAAAGAAATTCCAGTGAACCTGCCATAGCAAACTGGCAAATTAGATTCGTCAATAATAAAAATTACAAAGGTGTCGTTAATGTTTTTAAATGCATCGCAACTATGTGGCGAGCTGAATTCTAGACATGGCCCGATACCGTTGAGTGGTGCGAACATTTTTCTATTAACTAAAATACTTCGAACGTATTCTTCAACACTAGCTGCAACTTCCAAGGTTCCCTCTATCTCTTCGTCAGATGCTCCAACCACAGTCGTCCTCTTTATCACTTTATCAGCGAACCATGATTTATTTTCGTTGTAACATAAGTCACGAGAGCACTTTCCCAGTGTTGAGGCGACATCAAATACAAGAACTTCATCACTTTTGCACGGACCTTGTTGGTAGTATTCGTGACAATCAGAGCCTTCCTGCAAATGCATATACAGAGTGAACAATTTGAAAGATTACATGTAATATGAATTTAGAAAATGTTCTTAGGTTTCCACGGCCTTTCAGAATCTTCTGGTTTGAGGTTTCTGGGATACTCTTCCGTGTTTCTACGACCATTCTGGCAGACGTTTTGGATCTCATTGCAGATTCATTATCAGGGCTGATATGTGATTAGTGTTGATGTTGTGTTTAAGTATTGGTTTTCAATACCGCGTCGAAGGCAGTGTGTCTCTATATTTATAAATTATGTGGCAATACGTGTATTTTTACGAGTGGTCTTTTTATTTTTTTATTTCAGTATATATACGCCCATCAGAGCATTTACATAAACATTGGGTAATACATGTCGGTAATGAGAAATATAAAAAGAAAATAAAAAAAGTCATATAAAGAAATATAAAATGACATAATAACAGAAATATAAAAAGATATCTACAACTAAACTTAAACACAGAATCCATAATTTCATAAATCTATAAAAACATCATATTTTTTATAGGATTAGCGATAATTACAGAAATATAAATTAAGAATTATTATTATTTTTTTTTATAGGATAAGAATACAAGAAAAGAGTGATAATTACATATATTTGAGGATTATTTTTAGACATAGAGGAAAGTTCATTGTTGATTAAGAATATTGCGAATTGTATGTTTGAATTTATTTAAATTTGTGGAAAAAACGTCTAACTGTTCAAATCTGTTAACAAGTCTGGGAAGCCTTTGAAGTGGTGAATTAAAAAAGTAATTAGTTGTCGCAGCTTCCAAGGCAAACCCTGCGTAATTTCTGGTTACTCGGGATGGAACTCGCAAACAGATTCGTTCCAACAGTTGTGGACAGTCGATGTTCCCGTTAATTATTTTGTGAAAAAAGACGAGATCAGCTACAATTCTTCTTATTTCCAATTTATCAAGAGAGCAAAATGATCTTAAAAAGTTATAATCAATATGTGTTGATGGTAAATTAAGTTTATAATTGATAAAACGGAGAAATTTATTTTGTGTTCTCTCTAAATGTGACACATGAACAGCATATTGAGGGCTCCATACAACTGAATTTGTTTCTAATACTGGTCTAACCAGACTCTTAAATAATAGTTTAAAAGTTCCAATATTTTTGAAATCTTTACTTAATCTGAGTACGAAACCTAGGGTTCTTAAGCCTCTATCAACTGTGCAATTGATATGTGACACAAGAGAAAACTTATTGTCTACAATTACGCCCAGATCTCTAATTTCATCAACGACACTCAAAGTTATACCATTAATTTTGTAGTCATAGTTTACTATTGTCCGGGTACGGCAGAATCTCAGCATTTGACATTTGGAGATGTTTAAAGAAAGTTTATTTTCTTCACACCATTTCTGTAAAATATCCAGTGCATTCTGCAGAAGTTTGCAGTCGTGTTCCGTATTTATTACTCTATAGAGTTTCATATCATCTGCAAATAGCAAACACCTCACACCGGATAACAAAAGCATGGGGATTACATCATTAATGAATATAATGAACAAAATAGGACCCAGGTGGGAGCCTTGTGGTACCCCGCTTACTGCACAAAAGTAGTCAGACTCTAACTCAGCTATTCTAACAATCATTTGTCTGTTATGTAAATAACTCTCGAGCCAAGCTTTAATGTTACCCGAAACTCCCAAGGCATTTAATTTATCAAGTAGAACTCTATGAGAGACTCGATCGAACGCCTTGGAGAAATCTGTATAACAGCAATCTAGCTGGTGAGAATCTTTGAAGGCATCAAAGACATCGGCTTGTAAAGCAAGAAGGTTTGTTAGAGTAGATCTGTTTGGCATAAATCCATGCTGTAGAGGGGATATAATGCTGAATAAGTATTATTTTATTTTATTTAGCAATAAAAGTTCAAATAGTTTTGGTATTGCAGATTGGATACAAATAGCATGTTTAATCTATTATAGGATCTTTATCTTTGCGGAATCTGCTTCGAGATTGGTTTTGAAGAGCCGAATACCGTGAATGTTTTTATTTGAGATCATCATCTTCAACAATATTCATCGGGTGCTTATAGACCTAGAGTATCTCTTTGACAAGACGTACATGGTGGCTCTTGGACTTATCTAGGTTATTCGGTTTTAATGCAAAATAATGGCCAGTATCCAGAAAGTGTTCAGCCATAGTTGATTTTCTCGGGTGACCGAATTTGCATGCCTGTTCGTGCTTGTCACCCCTTTTGGAAATTACACGAGCTCATTGTTCCACAGAAACATTATCGAAGTTTTGTTAGTCGAGTCAACAAACACCGTCAGTTTCTGGACGGTATCGGACCTTCGCTGACCTAAACTGCGTTTCCTTAACTTTGGCGTTAGTCCTGAATACCTTGTCTTGTCTTGATATCTCGTTTCACAGGAGCTCTATCAGTCAGCCAAAATAATAAAAACCGAAGAATATTCCAGAAAACTCAAACATGAATTTCGGTGGGACGTAACTCTGGTATTAAAACTTTCAACAATAAAAGAGAATACGAATTTTATAAGAAACTATTAGATTGATGCGTAATTAACCATCGTTTTCCAACAAACTTAAAAATATTATTTTCACTGATCACTCGGGAGTGTAGTTATCAACTAAAATCTGGGGATGGCGATATGGTATACATAGGTCAAGCAAATAGATCAACAGAAACTAGACTTAAAGAACATTTAAGGTACCTCACTAATAGTAACTTTTCAGAAAATTCTAACCATATTATAGAAAAGAACCATACAATCAACAATACAAATTTACACATCCTTAATAAACAGACATACGGACTAAAACAATAAAAATCACAAAAACTAAAATTACACAAAAAACATTGACATTATGTTCATGTGACATGATCCCTCTTTGGATCCTCCTTCGTATCACTATTGGTCAGTCAAAGGAAAATGGGCAGGTGAAATGATAAGTGTAACTTTATCTTTATAATAATGAATTTAATATTAAAACATGATAATGGTCTTTTCCATCGTCTTACAGTTATACCTAAAATGGAGACAGTCATAAAAAAAAAATCTTATGCTAGGAAAAACTATTTCTACCTTAATTAATCCTTCGATCTTCTTTCTTCTCTCTTCCCGTTCCCGTGATAGGGCCCCGTCACAGCCCCGTTCACGTCCCTTATCGGCGCGCTCCTGGCGGACAGGCTCCTCCGTCTTCTCCTGAACAACCGGCCGTTATTGAAGCGGTCGTTCCTAACAGCTCGTCTCCTTCCTCGTCGCTTGCTGCCTTTTCCTCTCAAGACAGGTTTCCTGACTCGACCATGCTCCACTAGCACGTCACTTCCTTCACCATCTGACCACCACACATCTGGTGTGCCACGGGTACCCAACTCACTGGCCGTCTCGCCTGGTTCATTATCTCCGTCTGTCGCGCGCACTTCCTGCCGCCGATCGCTTCCGGCTACACCCAACAGTCTATCAATGTTCACTCGTGACCAATTTCATTATCTCTAGTCACGACCTCTCGCCATTTCGAACTATCTCGCGACTGCGAACTGTTTTTACTCCGAACTCCGTCGCGGCCCGTCAAGATCTGTCCTTCACTTTTGGCTCCCGGGGCCCTCAACCCCGACCCCGGCGGGTGTGTTTATCACCCCGCACCACGCCTGTCCTCACATGTCATTGGCCATCGACCCATATCCCGAACCAATGAGATCGATAGGCCTGACTTAACGTATCTATTGGCCCACGCCCCCGTATAATCACTTATTCTAAGCAAATACAATAAGATAGGCATTCAAATCCCGTGTAACATACACATACATTACTTACCTATAAGCACAGATAATTAAAATCAATATTACCTAATCTCTAATGACATAATAGGCACAAAAAGTAATGTATACTGATAATACATACTTAACGCTATCTAAAAGGAACATAACTATACGTAACAAACAAAATTATCCACAAAAAATATACAATAGATACCAACAAACTTAGTTTTATACAGTACAATGCTCCATCTTAGGATATACTTGTACGGACATAATGTACATCGTTTTACCCTAATCTAATTACAACTATTTCATAACTGGGGCCCCATAATCACTTTAATTCTAGGTAGGTACTAGGTACATGACGCCAATCGTACATACAAAATATTCGCAATTGCAAGCGATACAAGTGATGACGAGAAAAAAGGAACCAATTATCGTGTTACTATACGTGCAGTTTATATTTTATATTACGAACAGATGTGGCCAGCGGAACTGTGGGAACGTCTTCAAAACAAAAATCTTTTCGTGTACCTGTCACCCTCTTTATAATTAATGTGTCTTTTGGACGAAAACTAGAACATGGGCGCTGGCGTTGCAAAAAAAACTGTCGCCTTTTCGTTATCGTCTCGATTGATTCCTAAGAAAGCACCTCTTGCCGTTGTCAGAAATGCAAATTTACGACGGACAGGAATCAGTCAAAGGCGTGAGAACGTCTCCCTTCTCACGACTGTGTGTGGGCGCATCAACATCATGGAGAGTGCGAATCAACCAATCGCCGCTCGAGGCGAACCACAATATCGCCCCAAATTGAAAGATGCACTGGCCGCCCCCCGCAGGCCGAGTCCCGGCCGCGCGCCACCACTCGGTACCACCACTCTTTCGCCGACCGCCATAGCCAACGACAACGTTGCCTATTGTACTTCGTAAGACATTATTCTAACCACTCACATTAATAAATCGACTGTTATAAAATCGTGAGTATTTTATCTCCATCTGTCCTGCCTTAGCTTGCCACATACATCTACACAGTAAACTCGAGCCCATTCTGATAGTATCCGCACCAAAGGACTCCTCAGAACAACTGAAATGAAGGTACTGAGATCCATTATTGGAAAAATTCCACGTGACCGTATCCGAAATGAAGACATAAGGAAAACTTGCAAAATAGAGGACATAGCACGATGGAGTAGATCTAAAAGGAGACAGTGGCAGACTCGTGTATACAGCAACAAATGAAACCCGCTCTGGACGACGCCTACCGGGAGGACCACTGAAAAGATGGAGGGATAGCTGGACCTCGTCATCCCGGGAGGCGTAGTTTTCTGTAGTACAGATCAACAGATCTACTAAAAGAAAAAGAATAAGAAAGAGATATTAGAACTGAATTTATTCAGGAAAGTCACATACTTCTGTTGCATATTAATTTATTCCATTATGAGAAGTTTAGAAAGCTGAGCGTCTTGTTTGTTCATATGCATTTATAGGTAGCAAAATCACTGTACAGGAACGAAGTATCCCCATATAATTGATGTAAATGGATCAAATCGATATAGGTATAGCTCGAAGGCTCCTAACAGTTGCTATTGAAGGATTTCAGTGGAGTTTTGAATTATCCACCATGGGCACATTTTTTCTTGTACATGTTATAAAAAAAATAGACTACAGATAGATGTAAGATGTTATCACTTTGGAATGAAAATTATACTTTGATTTTTTTCCTTTGATCATTAATAATATTATGGGAATATTATGGACATCATACGTGGGATGCAGTAAACTATTGTCCTTGATAGTGACAACTCTAAATGACCACCTACAACAAAAAATCTATGAGCAAGGATCGACGAGAAATCGTGCGAATAGCAAGCCAATCCTGCTTCCTCTCTGTATTGAAGTACAGGCATCGCATCGGTCCTCTCTGGGCAATGTAATATTGCTTTAAGTTGTGAAATATTTAAGTAGGATCTCAATGTGTAAATAAAATAGTACGAATGTCTTATTTAGAGAAACCTGTGCCATCACTCCGATCTCTTTTCACCGGTTCCGGTGGCTTGTAAAAATAGTCTATAACACTCAAAACCCACCTATATGTGAACTATATAAGTATGTATATAAATACTGTATGCGTGATGCGTTGTTAAGCCACAATTACCTATAATTTTTCTTAATTTTTATTTAGAACATAGGAGTATCAAACATTCTAAATGAAAATTTATAACAAGAAAGGAACAAGTTAATAAATGACAACAATTGAAAGTCCTGCTCTGCAATCTAAATGCTCGGAATACCCCGCTAGATTTCTCACACGCTCAACAACACGATTGGCTCAAGCACTCAAGGTTAACTAGTTCATATTCCTTTTCCGGGAAAAATATTACATAATAGATATTTTCTATATGTAACATAAATCAAAAACCAAGACTACTTTATAGGAATTTTTCACCTAATAATGTAATTTATTAATTTTCATTCTGGTAGGAAAACGTGGAAAAAACACAGACAGAACGTACTCATTTATGCGTACATGAACTTAAGAATAAAGGAGGAGGTAATTAGACAGGTAGAGTAAAAAAAGTAGGCGGGAATCAAAAGAAGAAGATAAAAATCTCATCTGAATTTAAAAAAACGAGATGAAAATACAGCATCAAAGACAGGAAAAGAAGGAATGCTTAGACTCGATTAAAGATGGACAAACTGAAGAAAATTTAAAAAATCTCTTGGAAAGATCCATTCTCCGAGAATAAATGTCAAATAACGTCCGACTTACTTACTTCCACAATACTGAAATAATTGGACATGTCTCAAGATACACACACACACGTATGCAAAGAAGAGGTCGGTGATACAAGCCAAAGTCGAGGCGATCCTTCGTGAATTGGATAGATATCGTGATAGGGAAATTCTACACTCAGAGTCAGAATCAGCACATTTAATGTTATTAGATAACAATGGCATAGTGAAAATCTCTTTAATTTTTTTTTGTTTAAAAAATGAAATTCGCAAGTCCAATGAGTTATATTTAAAGTAAAAATTTTCATTACTGAAAGAGAAAATAGAAAAGGAAGAGCTCACCATATCCTTCATATTATATGTAGACGATTCTGTATTAGATTTTAAATAATGTAACGCTAAGAAAAGAATGCTTAGAACAAGTGGACGAGTTTGTGTATTTAGAAAATATGTGTACTAGAATTGGCAAGGCTGAGAGTGATATCGAAAGGAGAGTAACTGCAAGAAACGAAGAAAATAGTTCTCTGAATGCGATTATGGCCAGTAAAAATCTGTCAAAAGAAGCAAGACTAGCGGTGCATGAATGTATAGACATGAAGCATGGAATTGGCAAAAAAGAACGAATATATACTGAATACGGTAGAAATGCGATCCCTTAGACTCATCTCGGGAAAATCTTTGTACGATAGGCTGGAGAATGGAAAAGATAAAGATAAATATAAATATAAAGATAAATATAGATAAAGAAAGGATTGCTGAGATGATTTTAACATGTGAAAATGGTAAAGAAAATTTATTGTGATGTTGATATGAGTGTTGAAGGCAACAGAAACAGAAGGCGTCCGCGTAAGTTCTGGAATGAGCAGATAAGTCAAATAATGAAGTATGACTCCATATGAAGCTTCAACAACCGAAGAGCGTGCTTGTGAAGATATATGGGGCGAAAGTGGTGTGCTAGGGTAGAGAAGTGGCATTCTATTCTCTATGCCTACCCTCTGGGAAGCGTGAAGATGGTTAGTTAGTATTAAAAAGAAGAAACATAAAACAAACAATATCTACACAACCGCACCCAAACTAATTCGTACATTATATCTTCCCTTCTACTCCCGTCCCACATTCCCCTCCACCCTCTCCACTCGCTGTTAAAGTAAGTTTAAGTAAATTATTATATTCAGTGGAAAATTTGTAATTGGCATAATTTTAAAAATCATTATTTTATATTTGTTAAGATTGATTTGCTGTTAATTTTCCCCAAAATAAAATAAATAAATAAAAGATAATCATGTCCTCAAATATGGGCCAGAATAGTTGAAATCTTTGTGAATATAAAATATTGAAAAACACGCTTTTAAAATGACATCACATTTCAATTTAGGACTCGTCCAAGTATATCACATAGGGTTGTTGGAAAAGGAAGGTAAGGGAAGTTAAGGGTTTTTCTTATACTCACAATTAGCTGTCCAAACCCTGAGTCACAGTCGCAGCGGTCGTCACCAAACGGGTCTGTACGAAATATATTATTTTTTCTGTAAACTTTCTCTACGTCATTGACTTCGACGCATTCCTGGAGTGGATCCCACCAAACCTGGAAGAAAGTCATACAAAGTATATTAGAATTCTGGAGGGCAGTAAAACTCGAGATCTTCACTTATATTTTTTTACTTCTTGTTGATTATTTTTAATACTGGTTATAATTTGGGCAATTTACATTATTTTAAAGAAATTGAATTGTTTTGGGAAATTGATGGAATCCCCATCGGAGCAGAATTTTAGTCTGAAAGACAACATTTCCCCGCTCAAGAAGCAAAATTTCACATTAAACTAAAGTTGTTATAAAACATGATGTTATAAAACTTCATACGCATGTTTCCTAGACTTGAGCAAGGCTTTCGACAGAGTTTCTCACCCTTTACTTTGGGCAAAACTCAGGGAAAGAGGCATACCATCGGAGGTAATACGTATCCTTGACTCGTGGCACAGACAACAGGAAAACCAAGTAAGGTGGAGAGACAGTCTTTCCGAACCTGTTCACATGACGAGCGGCGTCAGACAGGGAGGGTGCATGTCCCCAATACTGTTCAACCTTTATATGGACGAACTCACTCAAAGGCTAAACAACGCGGGGGTAGGCTGTCACATCGGAGGACAGTGTCTTAACAACATCAGTTATGCTGACGATATGGTACTGATGGCACCGTCTATAAGAGGACTACGCATTCTTCTAAAGATCTGTGAAGTGTTTGCTGAAGAAACAAACATGCTCTATAACCCTAATAAAACAGCACTGTTGGTTATAAAGTATGGTCAGGGCCCAACAAGTATTCCTCCAGTTACTCTGAACGGTGTGGTCCTGAAGGTGACCGAAAGAACGAAATATCTAGGACACATAATTACAAATAATCTAATGGACGACGACGATATTGACAGGCAAAGACGAGCTCTCAGTGTGAAAGCGAATATGCTGTGTAGAAGGTTTCGTCTTTGTAGCACCGCTGTAAAAAGAACGCTCTTCCTTGCCTTCTGTGCAACATTATATACATGTGAACTCTGGACAAATTATAAAAAGAGCAGCATAGAAAGACTTCGCATACAATATAACAACGCCTTTCGTATGATGTTTGGCCTTCCCAGATATTGCAGCGCTTCCGGTATGTTCACTGAGGGGCGTGTTCCCAACTTTGCAGCCCTCATAAGATCCAGGGTGGCAGGGATGAGGGAAAGGATATACAGCTCCGGAAATATCCTTATCCTGGAAGCCCGTCTTACTCCAGAATCCAGCATCGATGCACACTGGAGAAAGATACTGGCCCCGCATAATTGACTTGCCATCGCTCGCTAAAGCCGATATTTTACCGTATATTTCTTTTGATTACTTTTAATACTTCTCTTCTATTTTATATGTTCTTCTTCTATTTTACTATTTCTCTTTTGTTTTATATAATATTCTTAATGTGTGTATTTTCTTTTATATGGAATGTGTGGGATTGCACTAACCTCCCCACATTCTGGAATAAAGCTATATTTATTTAATTAATTTATTTATTTAAAAACATAACTTTGGCAAAATATAATAAACGAAGCTATTTAGGCTAGTTTAGGCTTAGGAGTGAGTGAGTACGTTCTGAGAGGAAAAATACCACCACCAGTCCAGAGACATGTTGGAGCGCGGCACGTGTTGTATGAGTCTGCATGTAATGGTGTCGTGCATCAGCAGTGACAATATAGGTTGACAGATAGATGGCGTAAATCATAATCACGGTTAAAAATGTTGGTTTATTGATACATATTTACAAAGATAGGCGCGGAGTACAGTAAATAGTTCGCGCGCTGCCTACGGCTGTCGGCGAAAGAGTGGTGCATCTCTCGGCGCGGCAGCCAAATCCTGGTTGCTTGCATTGCCCGCTATTCTCTCGGTGTGGAAGTCTTTCGGTGTTTGTAGGGCATACGACCTATCGCACGACTGGCTTAAATAATCACTTAACATAATGTAACGTTCACCAATTCCGACCGAGATTGACCACATCCTGATTGTAACAATTTTGTTGTCTGTCCGTCCGTCCGTCTGCCTGTATGTGCCCGTAACTTCGCGTAACGTTCGTTACTTCTTTATAGAAAATTTTGTTTTTTTACGAAAAAAATTTTCGAAATTTCTTTTTTCAAAAAAATTTTCTGCAGAAATAATTTTTTTGATAAAAGAGTTTCAAAGAGAAGGTTTATTAAAATTATTTTTACGATTTTTTTTTTATTAAATAAATAAATATATATTTCTTAGGAACCGACATGCAAAAGTACCGTCATTCTGACTCAATATTTTTTGCAAAACGTTGAAATTTGCTTTTCTCTTAAATTGATATAACTTTTATTCTTATGTATTATATGTTGTTCATGTTATGTAGCATATTTTTTTGGACTATGTCCATTAATTTCAATAAATAAATAAATATGGATTATGAAAATTCATTCGCTTCAATATAATCAAATAAAATATTTTTTAAATTATTTTTTATTTATTTTATTAATTACACGGCTTAATAGCCTTTTACAACAGGTTTATACATAATTAAAATACAACAAACGATTAAATGTAAAAGAAAAATAAAGGGTATAAATGTAAAAAAGTATATATACATAGTTTACACATAATGAGGTTAGACATATATGTGAAAAAAGTATATATGAAAAAAAGTGTAAAGTAGTGATCTCAGAAATTTTTACTCACCGATAATATAGCAATATTAAATTTGTATAGCCAGGTGTATATAAAAAATTTAAGACATTATACAAAAATTTAATATTTTGAAAAGAAATGATCATATAATGATTTTTTAAATTTTGGGAGAGATAGATTTAAAATGTCGACATATGTAGGTAGTTCATTGCCCAGTTTGTGCATCCGAGGTATGCTAGAATTTGAACGATAGTTTGTGTCCGAATTGTCACAGTAAAACAGCATGTTTTGGCGGGTCCTACGGTTAGGTAAAATAATAAAAACCTTGCAGAAATTGAAATTAGATATATTATATATATATTATATTATATACTCTAAAATATATAGTATAACTTCAATAATAGTAAAGCAAATAGGGCAACGAAGGAGTGTTTACCTTGTTACCCTCAGAAGCTTGCAATTCGTAAAAAAACATTTTCCACACAAGACAATTTACAAAAAAAACTTTATAGACTTACCGTGTGATTTTCGCAAGGGATCTCGACGCATTTTGGCTTGACTGGAAAATACCTTCCTTGGTCACTTTTCCTGGGTTTTTCCAGAACTAGCCACTGCTTTGCGGCACAAGAAGGGGTATCTAGGGATACCAATTTGTTGCACTTATTTTCGAACCAAATTTCTAAAACTCCACCACACTTATCTAGTTTATCAATCCATTTTGTCAAGGCCAGGGTGACTCTCTTGCTGTAGGACACGTCAGACGATTCTCCCAAGTCCAAGGTCGCTATCGCCCCGCCGTCCGATACCGGGACAGGCGCTGCACCCTTCAGCAAGGCCACCAGCAATATTCCCAGCGAGGCTCCTGGCGCACTGGTGCACTTCATCTTCGGTGAAAATCCACTCTGCAATGCTTTCGAGTATTGATTTTAGTATTTGAGATTAACTAGGCAGTAGAACATGTCCGTCAGGAAGAAACCGAGCACCAATCACGTCCAATTCAGTGGACCAATGCGCTTATGCCGTACAGGTCCATAATTGCAGTGACATTTAGGGCTTTTTCAGACACGCGGGAATCGTGCGATTGCATATCGCGAGTTTTGAAACCGCAGATTTGTGTCGTGTGTTCAGACAGCCGCGGTTGATAAGCGATTTGTGTGCGCGAATAGCGTCAGTAATAAACGTCAGTTTGACAGCTCCGGTGCCGTTCTCCATCTTTGAATATCAGAGATATATTCGCTCATTACTTTGTGAACGACGGCCGTGTTCCATGGCAAGACACAAAAGTATCATTCTGTCAGTTCATTTTTGGTAAATAAATACCTACTTATCTAAAATACTCTTCTTTCCGTGTCTTTACCATTTCCAAATATCTCCACCAAGCTTGGTTCTTGGCATATTTGAGTAATCCTCACACTGAAGATCCCATATTGCAGGTCTTTTCTCCACTTCATCAATAAAAAGTTCAGTGTCAAAGCGATCCATAACGTTCTCATATTATTTTTGTTATCCTGACGAAGAAGCCATTGGCTTCGAAACATGTTGAATTTTTTCAATAAATAAGTGGTTTTAACAAAGTTAATTTATATCAATTATAATATTTATTCACCAAAAAATGAACTGACAGAATGATATTTTTGTGTAAAGTAATGAGCGAATATATCTCTGATATTCAAAGATGGAGAACGGCACCGGAGCTGTCAAACTGACGTTTATTAACTGATGCGCTATTCGCGCGCACAAATCGCTTATTAATCGCGTCTGTCTGAACACACGACACAAATCTGCGGTTTCAAAACGCGCGATTTGCAAATCGCACGATTCCCGCGTGTCTTAACAAGCCCTTACTGCTATTTGATTAGTCACTAGTGTAGTTTATAAAGTTCACGTGTTCGTCATAGGAGGTTCGTCTCTATAGTTCACAGAGACGGATTACGTCACGTCCGCCCACGGATACAAGTGCACCTGAATAAATGAGTGATATAGAAGACTAGCTGTAACCCGTCAAAAATGACGGGAAATTGGATCGCGTCTTTGCTAAGCCATAGTATATATTTATATTATATTTTCGACGATTCACGGAGGGACGGCGGCAGCAACACGTGTTAGACGGCCGGTTCGGGCTTGCTGACCCGTGTTCAAGCGCCATCACCGGACAATTTAATTTATTTTTTTAATAACCAAATTAATTAATCAATTAGAAAGACATACAGAAAAATCTAATTCACGAAAAAATATTAGGTTACTACTGGGATTCGAACCCAGGTCACCTCCTTTCCGGGGCCGGTGCTCTGACCACTAAGCTATAGCAACCCTCTATGTTTCCGTGAATATATCGACCTTATATGTAGTTCTTATTTTTATTAATTGATTAATTTTTATTTTTGTCCATAGAGCAATCCACTTTTTATGATACGGTAGTTGAAATTACTTTGCAATGCCACCGCTAGATGGACGCCATGATTAATTGAATAATTCATTTTTATTTGGACATACATTTATACAACAGATATTATATATTCAAGAACACATTCATATTTGTGAAGTTGTAATTTTTCAGAACAAAGTTCTGTGAAATATTTAATAACCAAATTAATTAATCAATAATTCGTGAATTAGATTTTTCTGTATGTATTTCTAATTGATTAATTAATTTGGTTATTAAATATTTCACAGAACTTTGTTCTGAAAAATTACAACTTCACAAATATGAATGTGTTCTTGAATATATTATTTTTTAGAAGTGAATTCAGACAGCGAAATTATTATGTTTGATTTGATATAAAAGTTTCATTAACATAAATTATAGAAGTCTCACAGAGACGAAGCTGTATGGGAAAGTATTTGTATAGGATGGCCCAGGGCTTACGACCTGCAGGAGCTGGCTTAAATGATCACTCTACACAATGCAAGGCGCACCAAATCCAGCGTAAGAATGTCCACACATTATCAAAATTTTGAAAGATTTTTAATTTTGAGTGATCACTTAAGCCACCTCATACAGGTCGTCCAGGACCATCCTGCAAAAAGATTTCCATATACGTTTTTTATATAAATAACTTCGTCTCTAAGAAACTTCAGTAATTTTATAATTAATCCCTTCGTTTACAAAATCCAGTAATTATGTTCTAAGAACATACATTTAAAAACTAAACCATAAAAACCAAGTTCTTATTATATTCCTTTCTCATTGAAACAGGTTTCGCGCCTACTCCACAAGTCGGGCTCGAAAATGAAACAATATATAAATCGATAAAATTTCTAAAAATCCAAAATTATACTATAACTATCAAATTTTTTAAACGAAAATTTAACAGATCATTTTTATCGTCGCCACGAGTCTGCCTGCATAATTTCAGCTCGATTGGATCACGGGGAAAGGGTTTAAAATCGATCCAAAGTTTTTTCGGCAGAAAAGCCGACAAGCAGACAAGCAGACGCTACGAGTTAAAAAAAGGGAGTAAAAATATTTTTAATTTAAATTTAATAAATAAACATTAATTGATATTTTTAAAAATGAGGGTAAACACAACACTGTTTTATTCCACTATATATTTATGTAAATATATAGTGGAATAAAACAGTGTTGTGTTTACCCTCATTTTTTTAAATATTAAAAATGAATTTCAACAATGTTGTAAACAAAAAACTTGAACATTTATTAATTTATAAATTTTAATTAAATAAATAAAAAATTTCTACATTATATCCCCGACTGGCTTTGTCCAAATTTTGAAACACGCGTCGTTTCAATATTTTATTTATTTATTTATGGGTTACCGCTGTAGTCCCCGATCGGACATCCTGTATATATCAAATTCTTATCAGACTGCTTTGAACTAATCAAGAATATTAGTAAAATAATATTGTACAACGAACTTTTGCAGATGTTACAAAATATACAGATTCAGCCTATTTTCATGACCTCTTGCCCTCTTCTCGACTTCTGAAATTGATATCATCAGAGACATTGGCCTAGGATCTCGGTGCGATGCTGTGACCTTAGAACAGCGAGGCATTATCTGATGATTTTATTAAAATTGTTTTTTAACCAACATTTTGTTAATAATATTTTCATAAGCGGGTAACATAAAATATAGGCAGGGAAGAAAGTCTACCCTAGAATTGTTTAAGCGCGACATTTTTTTTAATTCGATAGCCTTAAAGTTTATTTATATTATTTTATTAAATGAATACATAAGAAATCAAAAGCATTTTATTGATGACGATTTTAAAGCCAATAACTGCCTACATACTTACACATTTTTAATGAAGAATTTGAGATAATTTTAAGGTATTGTAATTAAGTTGAATATCTACTAAAATTGTTACAAATAAACATCGGCGGCACGCGATGGCACGCAGTCATCCGGGGTCACTAAACCCTGACCGCGTTACCACTCTTGAGTATTCTGCCACATTTAATTTCGTGGTAAAGTGCACGGCAGAACAGCCTAGAACATTCCAAATGTTTCTTGTCACCTCTGGAATGAATTTTTTGGAGGAATTGTGCTATATAAGGAGTCACGCGACAGGGGCTCTGCAAATTCAGTTTGTGAATTTGACAAGGCGACATCTCCGTAATAATACCGAGCGAACCACATTGAATTGAACCATTGGTGTATTACAACAAGCGATATTAGTAAGCTGCGGAAGTAAATAAAGGAAACCGAGACGAATTATCTCTACGAGCGAACATTGAACGGAGTTTAGCAGATGTGATCTGAGGAATAGAAATAGCGTTTATTAGTGCGAATTAAGGAACAGTTTAATAATAAGTATAATAAGCATAAGTCAAGAGCAGAATAGGATATTTGATACCCTTCTGGGGAACCGGTAACAAAACTAACCTAAACAGACTCCAACGACAGCAAAGAAATACTAAAAATGGTTTATGATCTGAAATACCTGACACCAACTTAAACTATTAAACTGTACTTAATCGTATAACACAACAATTAAACATTGAAAGCATTACAAAAATCGAAACATTCACAAACTAGCAAATGGCGAAATACATGACGAAGACATAAAATTACACAAAATACACGAAAAACACCAACACAACACTAGAACGGCTCAAAACTATCACACGACACACGCCAAAACAAAAACAGGACGTTCACGACTAATTTGCAACGGATTAAAAGTATACAACGACCTACCAAAACAAACAACTGACTACTGACAAATTCAAAACTGATATGACTAAAATGCTAAATGCCAATTATAAAAAATGATTTTGTATCTAAATTATATTATTATTATATTACTATATTGAATCATGTAAAAAATGTTATCCATAAACCTTTTTAGGTTTCTATTATATTTTTAAATAGTAAAAGAAAAAAGTGCGTGAAATATTCGGGAGATATTTAGCGATTACAAAATTGAGGACTTTACTAAAATGTAAATCGTGTCCAGAACTTTCTTTGGTAAAAAATTAAACTAAATTAATTTCTAGTGTTTTCATGTCTCCCAAATTCACGTCCCTTGACAGTATTGTTCCTTCCTGGAAATACGGTCGGTAAAGAAATGCACTTACTTGAACGTAACTCGTGTATTTCTGGTCCAGGTTAAGGTGATTGTGTAGTATATATTTGATTGTCAAAAGGTTAGCTAATTTTACGCGTGAATAAATATGATAACCTAACTTGTTTTTGATAATCATATTTATCAATTAAACATTTATAAACCATGAGTTTAAATAATGCAGTCGTCGCACTAGCCTCCAGGACGCCAATAGAGAATTGTTAGAAGTTGCGCGGGAGTCTATCTCGGTTCCTCTCCCTGTGAGTAAGGTTTTATTTATTTATTTACTTACTTTTTGTATTGAAAATAGAGATTTTATTTATTTATTTATTCATTTATTTATTATTATTTTTTATTTTATTTATTTATTTATTAGTTTATTTGTTTATTTTTTTTATTTTTTTATTTATCATTATTTATACGCCCTTGGGGCTTTTTCATGGAAGGGTTATTCATTTACAAAAATAATGGTGCAATAAATTTAATTGTAACTTAAATATGATTAAAAATGATGGTTAAGTAATAATTAATTAATATAGCGCAAGAAATACATACATACATACATAAAATAAAAGTTTAATTTAACAACTTTATGTTTTAAATTTAACTTTAACTTGATTATTTGACTTAATTGAACAACTTTAACTTTTAAATTTAACTTTAACATTCACCAAAGATTTGGTAACACCCACTTTTGACCCCGCCCTCTCTCACTCCCTCTCCCTCGTAGTTTCCTGATCGTTCTGTAGGCAAGTTAGTGCATGCTAGTCTTTCACATGATTAACACGCATGTGATAAATATTGATGAAAGGTTAACAGTACTATGGTTACGATGTATAGTGTTGTGAACATAGTAGTGTAGTGTTGGTCCTGACGACGAGACTATATGTCAATACTTAAATATTTATTTTGATACATTCATTGTTCTGAAGAAAGGAGTATCGCTCCCGAAGAATGTTGAATTTTCACACAAAATTTAAGTGTGCTTACAATAAAGTGCTGATATGGTTTGGGATTTCCAAATTCTTTAGATAGTTGACTAATTCTATCGAATTCTTGACTGCGTATGTTGGTTGAAATAACGTATGCATTAATGATTAATTGATTTATTTTTGTTGCTAATTTAAACTTTGATTTATTAAAAAAAGAATTATAATCTCAGTTTTATTTTGAAGTCAGATGAAGAATTGTTCTTTCAAGAGAATGTGGCTGATGGAATAGCTGTGATTTTCTAGGAGACGTTGCGTCATCCATATTATCACCAGTATCCATTTCATCAGGGAAATAATGAAAACAAACTAATCGTAAAAAATAATATTTTTATTAAAATAATCTTTTATGATAACGTATACTTTCTTAAAAGTAATAAAATAGTTATAGTAGTTTTGAAATAAGTAAGTAATATTCAGAATATTAAAAATCTTATATCCTAAGTGTTAAATTTAAAACATTTATTTCTAGTTCCTCTTATATATTTAGTTTATGTCCTTTATTGCAAAACTGTAAGGGAATTGGTTTAATGTTTGTATACTTATTATGGTTATTCTGAATCAGGTGTTTGGGCAAATTGTTATGAATCTAGTTTTTAAAGCAATATATAGGTTAAATGGGAAGATACTTTAGTACGAGTACCTACATGCTTTTTTAAACATAAGAGATCTTTTACACAACAAAAAACTAGATTCATCCCAATTTTCCAAACACCCTATTCAGAATAATCACAATATATCTCCAAACATTAGGGATTTGTATAATTTATTGGTAAAAATATTACTGCCGGTTCCAACAATACATCACTATATTTTTGATATAGCTATTCTATAACGTAAACTTTGTGCTTTGTGGAAATCATTATCATTTTTAAAAAAATGAGATTTTTTGTTGCAATCACAACTGAATCTTTATTAAAAGTATCATCGGATTTCTATTCTGTAATAATGTAATTGGCACTTATTCGAACGCTGGAATATTCCATTCGACTGTGTGTGGAATTGACTTGATCTATTTTGGAATTTTCTAGAAAAAATAACTATAAATACGCGACGGGCCACAGCTGCGTTCAGAGTTATCTTTGACAACGGGTTATCGCCATAGAAAGTGAAATTTGCAAATTCACAGATAAAACGTCATCGACAGCGAATCAAGAACAAACGACCAGTGATAAAATACGAGAATACTTACCGGCAAGCGAGAAGTTTTCTATTGCGAACCAGGACTATTCAAGCAACGTGTATCAGATCAGATACATGTTATTCAGGGGTGATAGCTAGTATGAATTACAAAAAGAGAATGCCCATTAAAATGCCTTAAATGGACAGAAACTAACAATAGTCCTAAATTTTAATTAGAGTTAACAATGAATAATAAAGTTATTCTCATGTTTGCTTAACTAGGGGAAAAGTATAATTTTAGAATTTTAGTACTTTATTTCATTGTCACATTCCCCTTTAGTGTAAATTAAAGGAAGGTGCTCCGATTAAATTCGTGTCCAGTAAATTAATTTAATTAATACAATTTTAATTAATTTCCAGTGATTAATTTGCCACGATCCGTGACAACGCGACGACTACGTAGCTCAATCCTGCTGAATGTGGACATCGTCCAAGTTCAAAGCATCAAGTTTGCCAGAATCCAATCACAAGCAAATACGGTGTGATGTGCTTTGGAGGGTTTGTTGAGGTTTACCGCATAAATTCCTTCCTTCTTGGGTTTCAATCCATGGGATTGGTTTGCAGCAAAGCACATCTCTTTCTCCATCCCACTCGGTCTCCGGCGATGCTCTTCAGCTCTGTTTAGGAGGCACAATTCATATCTTGGCACACTTGCTCAAGATATTCATGGCGAGGGCGCCCTCTGGCAATCTTTCCCTCTACCATTCCCTCCAGTATAGTTTTGAGCAGATTTTCGCGGCGTAAAATATGTCCCATCCATTTTGCACGCCTTTTCGAAATGGTTTTCATCATGTGCCTGGTTTCATCGATCCTGCTGAGAACCTCTTCATTCGTAATGTGGTCTCTCCAGGTAATTCCTAGGGCACATCTGTAGCTCCACATCTCGAAGGCTTCTAACCGTTTTTTTTCTCTGTCGCCAATGCACCATGTCACACATCCATACAACAAAATACTCCACACATAAGTTAATGATCTGCAAAGTGGCAATATTTTCGAAATAAGCTAAGCGCTTGTGCTACGAAAATAGAACTAACTTGCTGGTGTCCTGGAATAGGTTTTGAACCACTAACCAACAGATAACTGGGCGACCATCATGATCATAGCAGCAGCGAGTTTATTTTTTTAAATTATTATTTTTATTTATTTTAGGGAAAATTAACATCATATTAACATGTTAATAAATATAAAATAATGGTTATTAAAATTGTGACAATTATAAATTTTCCACTGAATATAGTAATTTATTAGAACATAGTTTAATTTATTAGAATTTTTTAATTTATTAGAACAAGTGTGACGTAGTAATTTTTTTTTTTTTAATTATTTTAACAGCGAGTGGAGAGGGTGGAGGGGAATGTGGGACGGGAGTAGAAGGGAAGATATATTGTACGAATTAGTTTGGGTGCGGTTGTGTAGATATTGTTTGTTTTATGTCTCTTATCGTTGAGTTGAAAATGTCAATGTGGTGATAGTTTGAGTTAAACGAATTCGTGGATCTGTACATAAAGGAGTTTTGTTTTGAGTTGGTCTTACAAAAGGGGAGATGAAAAGTAGGTGAATGTCTGTTATTGCGAGTTGGGATGTGGAAAGATATTCTTGAAGAAGTTCCGGACTATCAACTAGATTGTGTGTTATTTTGAATAACATCACCGTGTCAGTATGTCTCTTCGACAAGTTAGAGTCTGCACGTTAAAAAATTTCGCAGAGTCTTCATTTATCAAGTTGGTTATAGCCCTAATAGACATACTATAGGAATATTTATATTAAATTATTTTGTTAGCTTTAAAAAGAGCCTTCACTGTACTTCAGTGCCTTATGTTCCTTTTTTTTACACAGAATTCGAACCATTTTCTATTTTTGCCTTATCTTTTTTCTCTATCTTTGTAGTAACTAATATTGATTAAAATTAAAGTTCTTTGGCAACTAGGGAAGATTGTGGAAACGTGTTAGTGAAGAACCACTGAAAAATTTTATTTTAAATTTTTCTATTAAATTAATAGAATCTGGATTATTACGTCATCAAAGTATAGTCACCAGTCTTACGAAATCCCTCCATCTGGATTAAATGGTAATATTGTCATTATTTAGAGGCTTTGCAAAACAGTGAAACTTTTCCTCCCAAACTTATTTTTAACTAAATCTCACCTAAGCAACGCCGGGTACGGGTCGTAAGTACCTACTCAATATTATTTAGTATCCATCATGCTAAAATAATTTTTGTCTACATACAGGGTCTCTCGTAGTCTGTCTTATTTTTCTTAAAACATTAACCATCATGAAAGTAATTTATATTTAATTTTAAAAATTCTTTCGTCTTTAATGACAAAACCAGCTGAATTTGTTTTAACTAGCTGCAACCAGTCAAAAATGACGTATTTTACATGTCGGTTCCCAAAGAATTGGCTCGCATTTGGGTAAGACCTTTTAAAAGGTGTTGATTTGTAAAAATATATATCGTGGGTGTATTATTTGAAAAAAATATGAAAAGTTACGGACGTTACAGGAAGTTACGGATGGACAGACAACGAAATCATTGTTATTGGGATTTGTGGCCTGCTTCTAAAAATGTTTTATTTCTTCTCATATTAGACGCGCCAAATGCTGCAAAGTCAATACTGTCTTAACTGAAGAGGAACTACGACAATTTACACTTTTAAGTGCCTCGTTAACTATTTACTGCAAAAAATATATAATAACAGAGAAGAAGCCAAAAAATCAGCCTTGAGAGACATGATACGGCCTCTTAACAACAAAATGATGTTAATATTTTACAGGACCACCACTTTAGCATTATTCAAATTTATTAATTTAAAAAAATTTTTTTTTATTTATTTATTTATCTTCATCTTGATACATGACATAGGAATTGGAGCCACTCATCTCACTAGGAAGAACTTGTGCCGAGATGAGCAGCTGAACAATATAGTGATAACAAAATAATAAAGAAATAAAACAAAATAATACATAACTATAAGATTAATTAATTAATTGATAAAAATATTAAATGTGGATAGTAAAAACGTTATATATTATATTAGTTTAAACAAATTACAAACTATGATAAAAACTGTATTATTAACAGAGTTCTAGATACCTATGACACGGCCTTTGCAGATCTCGATATTTTTATTTAAGTTTTGAGCAGTTTACAAAATCCCTTACGTATAAACTCGCGCGATGACTTTTTCTTCCCACACATGTGAACACACACACGAATACATAAAAACGCATACACACACGGACACATAAAAACACACAAATACACACACTCACACAAACTCACTATTTGACATATTGTTTTTTCTTATTTTTTTTATCGATCCTGGTTTAATATTCGTGTACATATTATGTGTTTTTTTGTAATTGGCCCAAGGCTCTGTACATCAATAACTGTTTTTTTTTCAAGATTTATTAATTATATGGCTGAAAGAAAACCAATAAATGAAAAATAAAAAAGTAAAATAATATATGTAAAGAATCATATGCATAGATTTTATTTATGGCCAATAAATAAAAAAAATTAATTGTCGAAATTTTCAAGAACACGGTACTGGATTTTATCCCAGGAGACACCATTAATCAAGATATATTTTAGATGTCTCATAGAGATGAAATTATATTTTTTTATGGGAAAGTAGGTATAGAAATCTTTTTATTTGGGTGTTCATATGGCTTACGACTTATCGTAGTGCTGGCTTAAGTGATCACTTTACACAATGTAACGTTCACCATTTCTATCCATGATAGAATACCACAACTATTCATTTTTGGAAATTATAAATATATTTAAGTTTTATAACCTGTTTCACATGTGTGTTGTAATTATCACTAGCGCCACCGGCATCCAAAGATTTTTCATTCCCCTTATCAAAATACAGGCGTATTCTAGTGTTTTCATGTAATTTTAATGTAAATTTTTTGAAAATTTTTGCATAGTTTTCAATTTAGATGGAGAAATCTGGGTCCATGTCCCGTGGTTACAAATGGACGTTTCATTTTTACTTTTTTTATTTTCCTTTTTTTATAAATATTCTCACAAGGTATAAAAAATCATTGACACGTATCATTGAAGTCTCTCAAACAGTCCACATGAATCTAGAATCAACTTTACTATTCTCGAAAAAACTGTAAAATACAAGAAATATGAAGAAACCAGTCGAACAGTCTCGAATATTCGCAAAACCAACATTTTTATATAAAAGCGACGTCAGATAAGCGCGCAAGCAGAGAGACTTGTGACATTTCTGCGATACACAGATAAAAGCGAATTGTGCGAGAAGACCACAGACAAAGCGACAACGAAAACGCTAATTGCAATCGGCCAGCGAAGAGGGACCCACCACACACCCAAGAATGTTCTATGAGCGATAGCTCCCGTATCGGCCCCGAATGAGATCTGATACAATGAATTATAATTGGCCAGTGAAGAAGTACCTAAGTGTCTATTTTGCAAGTGGAATGATAGAAACAGCGTAATAAGAAGACGAGTGACTAGTTATAATTAGTGAGAATTACAAAAGTGTTTCAGCTTAGCTTGTATCCAGCGACTTAGTGATTTAAATAAATGTTTAAATTGTTTTAGTGTTTCTTTTGCCGTGTTTATTTTAGTGATCCCCTGACTATCTGACTTATTCGAAAATTTTAGATATATTAGATAAATAGTATTATATCTATTACCTAATACTCATTGTTTATTAAATTTGATTATACTACCAATATGATTGTAAATGATTATCCCTCACCACACACAAGAATCTTAATTTTTTTGGTGAGGTATTACATATAATAATAATTTAATTGTTAATATTTGCAAGTTATCATTGTTAAAAAAGAAATCATATGTGGATTATAAAGCAAAGGAAGGAAATATCCAAAAAATTAAAAAAATATTTTGAATGCAGGATAACTAATTTAAAATGTACTGAATTCTAGATTTTATGTATCTATCTCTTCGAAAATCATGTTGCCTATAAATTTATAGGATATGTTTGCTATAAAATCTTGAATTCAGTACAATTATAAATTAGTAATACTTGATTACTGCATTGAATTTTTTTGGAAATTGCTGCCTTAGTTTCTTCTTCTTCTTCTTTTTCTTCATCAGCCTTTTTCTCTCCACTGCTGGATATAGGCCTCTTCCTTCCTTTCAATCCTTACTTGTTGTTTGCTAATTGTAGCCATTTCTTTCCCCCCACAGCGGCTATATCATCGGCCCATCTTTGTTGAGGTCTTCCAATGCCTCTTTTATTCACCCAAGGTCTCCATTTCAGAACTCTGGGAGGCCATCTTGTAGCATCCTGCCTCGCAACGTGTCCTGCCCATTGCCGTTTTAGCTTCGCGACACGATCCATGAACCATATCTCTTAGGCTTACTCCAAGCATGGATCTCTCCATGGATCATTGCGTGCATTTGAGCTTTTCTACACTTTTCTTTGTAAGGGCCATAGTCTCCAATCCATACGTCATCACCGGCAGTATGCATGATTCAAAGGCTTTTATTTTTAGGCTAATTGGGATCTCTTTGTTCTCGAATATATGTTTGAGTTTGCCAAAAGCAGCCCAGCTCATTCCTATTCGTCTTGGCAATTCTTCTGTTTGGTTATCTTTGCTCATTTTTACTCCCTTTATATTAACTCGTGGGGTCTGCTTGTCTGACAAAAAAACTTTGGATCCATTTTAAACCCCTTTCCCTTGATCCAATCGAGCTGAAACTTTGCAAGCAGACTCGTGGCGACGATCAAGAACATCTATCAAATTTGCGTTAAAAAATATTAAAATTTTTTTGGATTTTTCAAATTTTTAATCGTTTTTTCATACAACTTACTAAGTTGTATGAAAATATTTCAAAGCATCTGGTAGACGCGAAACCTGATTATAGTATAATTTTGGATTTTTGGAAATTTTTTTTTACTCCCTTTTGTAGCGTCGACGCGTAAGTTTAAGCGCCAAACCAGTTTCCACTAGTAAATGAGAAAGGGAGTATAATGAAAACTTGGTTTTTATTGGTTACTTTTTTATCTTGTGTCCTAGGTATACATATTCATCTACTATTTCAATATTATTATCATTGATAGTGATGACTTTAAAGAGTTAAGGTTGTTATTACGGTCGTTAGACATATTTAACTGTAATTTCGGATATTTTATACGCACCGTATGTATTACCGAGAAGCGAATCTCGACGTTTCATTGGATACTTATCCAACGTCATCGGGACGACGACCTTTACCGCGGAGGTGGAATTTACACCCTAGAAAGCGCACCTAATCAGTCCGACCTCCACCTCCGCGGGTAAAGATCGTCCTCCTGATGACGTTGGATAAGTATCCAACGAAACGTCGAGATTCGCTTCTCGGTAATACATACGGTGCGTATAAAATATCCGAAATTACAGTTAAATATGTGATGACTGTGTTCTCTGGACTCAAAATTTTTGTTTTCTTTATATTCATTTTTTGTTTTATACCCCACATATGTATTATCGATTAAATAATTTTTTTTAAATGTAAATTTAAAAAATAATAAACGTGATATTAATTTAATCTGTTTGGATAAATATCGGGCTATTCCGGCACCCGGGGCAGTTTCCCTGGCTCGAGACGTGTCGGTCCGGCCCTGGCTGAGGTCACGGCTATATAGCCGGGAAGTAAACATCACCGGCCGCAGTCTTCCGACAAGTCGAACGGCGTCACCGTCGCGCTGTCCGCGGGGTTGGATATTGTTGGATACCTTGTTCGGCAGGTCAGCTCCTTGACTTATTATTTTCATTGATTTATCCGATCTACTAGGTGTGATTCAAAACGCAGTTTTAATCCACATTTCTCTCTAACAAATCTGTTGGCTATCATATTAACACTAGCTGTAACCCGTCAAAAATCACGGTACTTTTACATGCCGGTTCCTAAAGAATAAATATTTACTTAAAAAAATATTCATTGTGTTATTTGTATATTACACCAACATGTTTCAGAAAAACCCTTCCATCGTCGGAATTCTGAATTTGCATATCATTTATTAGAAAATGATCACGGTTTTGATAAAAATTTAGGACTTTCTATTTTACACATAAATAATTTTGGACTGAAATTGAATAATTTAGAATCATTAGAAATAAGTAAAGCATGTAATAGTAAGAAAAATATTATTAATAATCGATTAAATTTAACTATTAGCCCAATTCTAAAAAATTTTCCAACAATTGCGAGTAATCAAGAACTTCAGTAATAATATTTAAAAATAGTTATTAAATTAATTTAGAAAAACAAGTAACAAAAGTCATTTCATTCTGATATTTTGACAGTTATACAACACCCTGACGATGGAAAGGTTTTTCTGAAACATGTTGGTGTAATTAATCAAATAAAATAAGTAGATATACACAAATAATATAATGAATTTTTTTTAAATGTCAATCTACAATGTTGCTGAATCAATTGAAAAAATAAATATTTATTTGGTTATTTATAGCCGCCACCCATGAAATAGTAATAACGACTTTTATCAAAACATTTGAACATTTTTTTATGTTTACCCTGCCGGCAGTTAAATGTGCTCTTCTGGCCTGGCAAGCCCTATATGGGCTTTATATTTGACGGGTAACGCAGGCTCTGCAACTGCAATATCTCTATCGTTGCCGCTTTCGGATTTGCAAGCCCGGGGTTCAAGCCCCATCTCCGGCAATTTAATTTAATTTTTTTAGCCGTGAGTTCGAAAGAAATTACGGACGTTACATAAAATTAGGGGGCAGACAGATAGACAACGTTATTATGTTTGATTGGATTTGTTGTCGAAGTTATTGAGATTATTCATGATGATTGTAATGTAGGAACCTTTGCGGAAATCACATCTTGTACCAGTGACCTTTATACCTTTACTTTCCTTTAAAGGGGGGGGGGGGTAAGGTTAATTCGTACAAAAAAAGGCATGTTTTTGTGAATTTTTTGTGACGACACAGTTGAAATCTCTTTATTAAAACCAATGGTATATTAAAGTATGTTATTCGAAAAATATTGTGTAAAATTTTTAAAAAGAAATATTAAAAAATACGGCAATGGCAGCAATTAAAAATCTCGAAAAAAAATTGAATTGCGGTGTCCATCATAACTTGGTGCTGGATCATCTGAAATCAAAAACTCAAAGTTCATTTGTTAGATAATAGTTTTTAGATAAGAGTTTTTTGAAATTTCAATTTTTCATTTTTTTGGAACACTTTGAAGGGAAAAACGCGATTTTTTGCGGAAAAAATTGCCTAATTTGTCAGTAAAAAATAGAAATTATTAACAAATTTGAAAAAAAGTCTCCAGTGTTACCTCGTAAATTATATACAGAAATAGTCTTCAAAATTTCAAAAGGATCGGTGCAGTAGTTTTGAAGTTATGATGGACACCGACTTTGAAAACGTGAGATGTGGGGAAAACGCTTTAAAGTTTTGCACACTGTAAAATTCAAAAAAAAACTCGACACTTATTTTATACTTACACATAATCGTCGATGCCATGTTCACACAGCAAAGAGCTTTCATCATCAGCATCTTTTTGTCCTTGTCTACGCAAAACTCTTCCAATACAATAGTACGTCCGGTAGTCCTCAGGTGAGCGCGTCTCTCAGCTGCCCGAGCAGGTATAGAAAATCAGTCAGAGCATCGCTCAAATGATCATAATTTCGTCAATTTTGCTCCGATTGACTTGAAATTTTGACAAAGTATTCTTGCGATATTATACATTCATTTAAAATAAAATGCAAAAAAAAAAGTTAAAAACCTTACCCCCCCCTTAACTTAAAACAATTTCAAAAGGTAGGTGATATCTATCAACTTCCTGTTGATTGGATCAGCACATAAAACTTCTGTATTTAGTTTATTAGACAAAACTAGGTCTAATGTTCGATTTTCACTTTTTAAAAAATGATCATTATTATATTTTACCACTTTACTTTCGAGAGTCCTTCTTCCTTTCCATCTCCCAGGCTTCATCCCAATTCACTGTCATCGTCGACTGTTGTGGTCAGCGCTCAGAGTTGTATGTTTTTCTGTTCTGGATAACGTCACCCAATCCGTATTAACTCAAGTAACTATAACGTATAACTTAAGTTTTGAGAGTATCGACACAAATACACAAATACTGTCGATGAGAGGTTCTGATACTCTCGAAATTCGAGAAGCGGAATACAAAACTCACATTTATATTTTCATTCAATGTAATGATCTATCATTAAAGTATACTCTATCATCCGCGGCATTGTTATCAAGCGTGATGGATTTATACACTCGATTGATGTAACCTAAAATACTGAATGCTTTGAATTGTTGAATTACTCTATTATTAGCTGACAATCTAGCTGAATTAGTACAGCCATCCGTCATAACCCATAATTTTGACAGTCACCGTTCGGTCCACTGACTGTCAAAGTAATCATCGAGCCTGTGTACAGTGCAGCTATACTCTTCTGGTCTGAGCTTTCTGGGAATTTCTGCCGTGTTTCTACGACCTCTGCAGCCATTATCAGGGCTAATAATGTGTTTGTATTTTGTATTTTTAAACAGTTTTACATACTAGATGTAAAACTAAATTAAAATATAGTATCAACATATATGCACTATCATAAACAGAAACACATTTTCACATCTGACAGAAAAGAAATACACATGATCAAACATTAAACTTACTTTTCACATTTTTGAACTTAACCTACGAAAAGCAGTGAGACTGTTTCTCAATAACTTTCTTACGATTCACTCTAATCCTCACTTATTCTCTTTTTACTCCCTTCCTTTTAACTCGTGGCGTCTGATTGCTTGCTTGTCTGACGAAAAAACTTTGGATCGATTTTTAACCCTTTTCCCGTGATCCAATCTAGCTGAAACTTTGCAAGCAGACTGAAGGCAGAAATGCCTTCAAAACTGTAATTACAATAATAATAATAATTGGATAACTTGTATAGCGCCGTTTTCGCGAATACTCACCTCAAGGGCGCTTTACACAGAAAAATTATTATCTTACAAGACAACTTACTGCTAGAAAAGAAAAAACTTATTTACTATTGCTTATTCACTACGTGGCATGCAAGAAGTGGAATTAAAATTGAGTACTATAATAGTTTTTGAGTGCCTGAAAGAATTAGGTGTTTTCGCGGAGTGCACAACAGGAGTGGAAAACATTAGCTAGCGTTGTTGTGGTCAGATTCTATAGGTTTTTATAGGATTGCCTGAATAAATGCGTCTTAAGTTGTTTTTTGAACTGTGGTAAGCCGTCTGTTTTATGGCTTGGCGTGCTCCACTCTTATACGCTTACCTTATTTCCAGCTTACTCATCTTCACGAGACTTCAACCTCTGAAAATGACGCACTTGTTAAGTCATTGCCTAGGGGTATCGCTTTTGGTGGTGATGCTGACGAGGACGGCTTCGGCGTCACAGGATATCGGAGTTCTGGCAGTGCTGGACCTGGAGGACCCTGAGCTGCCTTACGTCGAGCGAGTTGGACTCGCGATCGACAAATGGATCAAGGCGGAGAACAAGTGCCCTCACGGCGACTTCTGGTACGACGGCAAGTGCCGCGTGCTGAACCTGGGATCCGATCTCTGCCCGAGGAACACCGACGTGCTGGTCCTCGAAAAACCGACGGAGCTGGGATCCAAGTTTCCCTTGAGGCCGATATGTAAAAATATCGAATGCGATTACGTCAGCGTAAGTATTTTAAAAGCAAATTAATATGAATACTAGCTGAAACCCGTCAAAAATGGCGATACTTTTATTTGTCTGTTTTTCGTATTCTATACTAATATTATAAAGAGGTAAGATTTGATTGTGTGTTTGAATTGAATAGGCTCCGAAACTACTGGACCGATTTGAAAAATTCTTTCACGTGCAGAATCCTACATTATTCCTGATGAACATAGGTTATAAAATATTTTCAAAAGTGTTAGGGATCCGTATGAAAACTTCGATAATGTAACCCAACGTGTGAAAAAATTACGAAACAAAAACCTTATATTGCGTACGCTGCGGAAATTATTGCCAATAGAGCAAAGTGATGTAATACAGTTTTATAGAGGACATTAATATCTACAAAAAAAATTGCGATACCATACATCTAAGTATTACAGTTATGTTACAATAACTTATGTTAACATTACATGGAAACATTGTTTTTTAGAGAACAGCGGACCCTTTGTTTTCCCTCACAAACTTATTTTTTACTTAATCCTTAACCCGTGCAACGCCGGGTACGACCAGCTAGTCGTAAAATAAAAAGGAAATCGAAAAAAAAGTATTACTACCTAGTAAGAAGTTACGGACGTAACACGAAGTTACGGGGCCAGACGGATGGAAGAACTTACAGACAATGAAATTATTGTAATTGGGATGGGATGTCGGAACATTGTTGAATACGGTGTCCAATATACTTTGCAAGTGCTCCAAGTTTCACTGGTATCTCCTTCCAGTAGTATAAACATCGTACATATGGTGCGCTGTTTCTTTTAAAATATATTGCACAGTAATCAATATACATATATAAAAAGAAACCCGTATTTCCCTATCCGTCAAGTTTTCTCCACAACCACCCACCGGTGGTTATGGTGGTGGATGGCCGTTGGTGTCGAAAATATGCAAGTTTGGTGGGAGTGGCTGTGCGTGGGTAGGAGTGGGTGACAAAAATATGCTTTCTAGCGCATTGTTTTGTTATAGGAAGGCCGCAAATGCTTCAGATTGTTTCAAAATAGGCGCGCCGATTGTGTCGGGGAGTCTAGAAGGTTCCGGAAAAATCTGATCTAGAAAGTTCTGGAAGGAGAACGTTCTGGAAAATTCCCGAAAGTTCTATAAGGTTCTAGGTTGAGTGGCGGAATGTGCCGGTGTGTCTAGAAGGTTCCTGTACATTCGAATTTCTTGAAAGTTCTGGTAGGAGAATATTCTAGAAGTTCACGAAAGTTTTCTGACGATCCAAACAGTGTTCTAAAAATCTACGCATGCGAAGCCGCGCGGGCACAGCTAGTAAGCGATAACCTTTAAAGAGTTATGGTTGTTATTAAGGTCGTTAGACATATTTAACTGTAAATAGTTGCGGATATTTTATACGAACCGTATGTATTTCCGAGAAGAGAATCTCGACGTTTCGTTGAATACTTATTCGACGTCATCAGGAGTACGACGCTGAATAAGTATTCAACGAAACGTCGAGATTCGCTTCTCGGAAATACATAAGGTTCGTATAAAATATCCGAAACTATTTACAGTTAAATAGGTAAGCTTTAATATTCCTGTTTTATATGTGCGTAATTATAAAACTAATACCACTATGAATTCACATATAAATCGTGCCATAAGCAGTTTTAAAAATTGTGAAAATAACCTGAATATGTTTTACGATAATGTGATGGCAATAAGTCCATATCTTACATCTTAAATTCACCGAAATTCATCCTAACATATTCACATTGCATATCTCCATAACTATTGATATTAGACCATGGTTGCTTGAAGATTTTAGACTCATAACATAGTCAGGAATCTACCTGTCAAGTTTCTGCTGCTAGCTCTGGTACACCCTGTATATTATTTAGTCACTTTTCACTTGTAATGATACACTGCTTGACCGAATTCAAGGTCTATACTATAATAATTGTTATATTTCCTGCTGCCGACGTTTCGAGGTGACATAATGGTGACGATGACATGACGACTATCTGACAGATGAATTTTGAAGCAGGCATTCGATTGTCGATTCAACGACACTTGGAGCCTCATGCTGAAGAGAACTCCACAGTCAAATTCCTCGCAATGGAGTCAGTTTTGAAGAGTAAACAGAAAAACGTTAAAAGATGTCGGGGCAATGACCGGGAATAATCCAAGATGATGGTCCCGTTGTTCATACAATAAAAATGAGTATTTCACTATATAATTGAATGTCCTGATTAGGAACTGAAAAATAATTCACACTTCAATAATTAGTATTAAATGAAATATTGCATTTTAAAATTTAGATAATTATACCATACATTTTGAATGTCAATTATTACTTTCAGAGCCTAGAAAAAGGTATACAAAAGAAAAAACCATAATTAATAATAAATATTATGAAATATAAATTTCGTTTTTCATGGCAGGACCAAATTTTCACGCAAATAGTAAAATATAGAAAAATAATTAAGAATCTATAAATTATTTAATGTAACAAAAATAACCGTAATCTAAATTAAACAAACCAAACCTAACAACCTAACCTAACCAAATCTAATAACATAACCTAACCAAACCTTATAACCTAACCACACCTAATAATCTAACCTAACCAAACCTAATAACCTAACCTAACCAAACCTAATAACCTAACCTTACCAAACCTAACAACAAAAGCATTCAAACCATCAAAAATCAAGCCTATTAATAAAAGTACATACTTTCAATATTCATCATATTTCTTTCGTCTATAAATATAAATTTTTCATGTAAACTTTTGCATTGTCTATGATTTACACATTTCTCTTCAGACATTGCCTATGAAATGTCAAAATATACGGTACATTTTTCGAAACTTTAAAATGTAATATCTTATTAAATACTTATTATTTAAACATAAATTATCTTTCACACATTATTATTATTAACACATTCAATAATATAGTGTAAAACTCATTTTTATTATATACGCAATGCGACCATGATCTTGGATTTTATCCAATGACCGCTCTGAGCTCATTCCTTACAAAATTTGTCAAAATTTCCAGAGGAGAGATATAAATAAATATTTATTTTGCATTAGCACTAAAATAATTTCTCTTACGACCACGAAGACTTAGAATTACCTGTGTACACGAATGTTATACGTTTTCATAACTAAAACTTTTTGACTTCTTCAAACACAGCAAAATCATTTTGTGGTGACATTATAATTATATTTTACAGAAATAAACTTTGTTTACACCACTTTTTGTTGACAAAAATTCGACACGTTTCATAGCCCAAGAGCCAAATTAAAATTAAAAATCGAAGTATGGATAGTCAAAATGTTACATTATTATTATTCATTTTCCATATATAACTTTTTAATATTTTGATTATCTATACCTACTTCGATTTTTAAATTTAATTTTGTTAGTATACATTTGTTATCCTGGCGAAGGCGCCATGGACTCTGCAACATGTCGAATTTTTTTCAACAAAAAAGTGATGTAAACATAGTTTATATCTATAAAATATTTTTTTTTAATTAGTAAAACTACGAGGACGTGTGTTGAGGTCCAAAAAATAGAATAGAGTAGATAGAATAAGATGAGAGTAGTAGTAATTATTCCGAATTTGCGAATCAACTTATGGTTATGGATTATTATTTTGTTATTAATAAAAGTCTACAAATTTTACATACATATTATATAGAATTAAATTTTAATAAATTAGACATTCTGGAAACAAGAAAAAGTATTAATAGTTAATTTAATATTTTAAATGACCAAGTCCTTTATTATCTTTTAAATTAGTTTTAATGTTAGTAATTATTCATTTTGCATATATTATTTTATATTTTTATTGTCGCTACTTGTACTTTTGTTTTTTAATTTGTTACTTACTTACTTACTTACCATCACGCCGTTTCCCTGTGGGGGTAGGCAGAGAGGATAGAGCGCCATACTCTTCTGTCCTGACATACAACTTTCGCTTCGTCTACATTCACACATCTTCGCATGCAAGCCCGACGGTTGTTCGGGCTTCTAACAGGACCATCTTTCAGTATCTGGTTAATCTGGTCGTGCCACGTCTTCCGTGGTCGCCCTCTCTTTCTGGCGTTTTGTTTTTATACATTGTATCCTGCTGAAGGGACCATTGACCCCGAAAGAGTTGATATTTTCAATATGTAATTGTTAATTTAAGTATATAAGTTATATACAGTATATTTTTATTAATGACGTTTTTCTGTGTGAGTTTGATAATTTTCTGGTTATGTATCTTGTACAGGTTTGGTGGGCGCCGCTCAAGAAGTGTCTCGGGATTTTGGAAGCTGCAAAGATGTGCGGAAAACAGGGCGAAGTCCTGTTTGACATTTTCTACGATATCTATTGCGAGTGCAAGTCTGGAAGTGGAAATCTTTTCGTGAGTAAAATCCACTACATGTTTTCTTAGAACGTACTTACAGTGTTATATTTCTGCCTTGATTATGAATCGAAAATGTTCAAGAAACCTTTACCTAAAATCAATAGTTATGGAGATATGCGACATCAAAGTTTGCATTTTTTTCTCTCAATATTTCTGACTTATTTTTTTTGTAAAACGTTGGACTATTATTACAGTAACTTATATCGATTACAAAAATACATTCGTTTCAATACAAGTTAAATAAAATGATAAAAACCGTGCGAAAATCCCAATTGAAATGTTTTCCAATTGGAATTCGAAGGTTTTTATTATTTTATTTGACTTTTATTAAAGGAAATTAATTTTTCATATTTGATATAAGTTACTGTAATAATAGTCCAACGTTTTACAAAAAATAATTCAGAAATATTGTGAAAAAAAATGCAAAAAATTGATGTCGCACATCTCCGTAACTATTGATATTAGGTCATGGTTGCTTGAACATTTTCGACTTCTAATCGAGGCAGGAATAAAGTGCTGCGAGGTTATTAATGTTTTCCAAATAACCCTGTACATAGCTCGACACCGCGCGCCAGACAAGACGAAACTGCTATCACCGAGCGACATAATGCGGAACAAAATCTTTAATAATACAAGCGTTGTGTGAGCTTTAAGCTACTGATACACATGCTTATTAGTGGCACGTGAGCGTGCGCAGTATCGACCTTCTTTAGACCTTGCTTATTAGTGGCATGTGAGTACGCACATTGCTAGTAATGAGCATGCCACTGTCATTCAGAAGGGGTATCTTTGGAGCATGTGTGAACAGGCTTGCTTATTATGAGCATGCTTATGTCATTCGCGGGCTTCGCGGCTAGTATTATCAATGCGATCTTCTCAGTCCGCAACAGATGAAACAAATATGGCGCGTTGCGGACATGATAAAACATTACTTTTCGTGACTTATTACAGAAATCACGAATGTCTGTGGAATACTCGATCACCGTTGCGTAAAAATAATATACCGAGAAATAATGTTTATAAAACTTTATTAAAAGGCATGAATGATTCAAATCTTACAATAAAAATTATAAAAACTAAAATCAAAAATGTGCGGATGGAAACTCGGGAACAGTTTTGATTTATTGGTTCACTTGAATTTTCTATTTCAGTTTGCAAAGTTTCCATTTTAAACAAGAGCGTCTCAATTCTGACAAGAGCATGCTACTAATAATCATGAATGTTTGATTGTTAGGCATGCTTATTTCTGAGCATGCCACTAATAAGCATGCTAGTAATGAGCAAGTGTGAACAGTTGTTAGGACATGCTTATTAGCGGCATGCTCATTAGCATGCCACTAAATAAACACGTGTATCTGTACCTTTAAGTTTTATCGAACCGCTTAGCGGTGAATACGTTACATCCTTGTCTTGTCAGACCTCAGGTTGAATATAACTCGATCATTTGGTCGCCTCACTATGTTAATCATTCATCGGTAGTTGAACGAATCCAAAAAAAGTTCTTAAGATTTAAAATTACAAATTAAATATACCCTTGGAAGATATCAATTATCTCCTTAGTCTTTTATAACGATTAAACGTGTCTGTGAGACGTACCGTGACAGACCTAATATTTCTGTATAGGATCATAAATAGCATGATTGATGGCCCCCAGATTGTTAGTCGGATCGACTTATATGCCCCATCGAGGTCATCAAGACATAGTGAATTATTCTATTATAGTGGAAATGTCAGAACTAACGCATTAGCAAACTCTGTAATTCCCAGACTACACTCATTAGGGAATGAACATGCAGAGGCGGCTGACATTTTTGCTGATAATATAACTGTGTAAAGGACAAAGTTGATACAATTCTTTACATCTCAACTAAATGGAAATGGATAATATTTTTTTCTTTTTCTTCTTACTACTTAAACTTCTCTTTTTAATTTACACAAATCCATTATATGCACTTGAATCCTTTAAAAGCAATTTAAATTTACATAATTGTGTTATATGTACTTGTACCTTTTAACTGTATGTCTTATGTTATTTTTTAAATTGATATTTGTATATTTTGTAAAAGCCCTAGAGTGCGTTATATAAATAAATAAAAAAATATGTAAATGTGTTAGTACTTTTGTTCTGCCCGTCTCATTGGATGAAATCTGTGTCGAGACAGGTAAAGTTTAAAACGAAAGGCATCTCTCGTAGCCCAGCGGGTATGATGCTGGCTTCTCCGGGTTCGATACCCGGTGAGATCGCAATTAATTTACTACTTATTTACTCAAGCCTGGGTGTTTCGCTTCCTGGCTTGTCGATATTTTTTAAATAGAGATGCGAACAGGGAATACGTGTAACATCAATATTCTTACTATTTTCAAACTAAGCTAAACGCTTGTGCTATGAAAATAGGACTAACTTGCTGGTCTGGAGTGAGGTTCGAAACTGCGATCTCTGGATCACGAGGCGAGAGTCCTAACCACAAGAACCAACAAGCTACTCATAAATAAAAAAATGTAATAGAATGTGTAAATAAAAAATATCAAGATTTAATTCAAAATTTAATTATTAAGATGTAAAGAAGAAGAATTAATGTTACCAGAAAATTCATTGTCAACCTTTTATGATTCTGCTACGAGAATCTGAAACAATAGTAACTGCAAATTGTCGAGGCCTTTTTAACAATCGACATGAATTTAGAATCAACCTAACTATTGTCGAAGAAACCATAATCACCAGAAATGCGGAGAAATCGGTAGAATATTCTGGATGTTTCGCGAACCGACAGCCTATAAAAACTTGCGTACACGTTTTCCATATAAAAAGCTTCGCCTCCGAGAGACTTCTATAATTAATCTTAATTAATGATTATCCAATAATGATTATCCAATTGTCAATAATAAATGTTATATATGGTCAGTCCTGCTGTACGGAGTGGAATCGTGGACCCTCAAAGTGAGTAGCATGAACCGGCTGGAGGCGTTCGAAATGTGGATACATCGGAGAATGCTCCGGATACCCTGGACGGATATGGTCAGCAACACAAGAGTTCTTCAAAGAGCTAGAGTGAATAGAGAGTTGCTGACAAATATCAAAATCCGAAAGGTATCGTATTTGGGTCATGTGCTCAGAGGAGAAAAATACGAATTGCTCCACCTGATTCTTATGGGCAAGATAGAGGGTCGTAGAGGTGTTGGAAGGAGACAAATTTCCTGGCTCCGCAATATACGCGACTGGACGGGCATAAGAAGTGTTGGAGAGCTGTTTCGTGCTGCCCAGGACAGGGACGCTTTCTCTCGGGTGATAGTCAACGTTGGGGGGACCTGACATGACACCAAAAGAAGAAGAAGAATGATTATCCTTCTGTGGACGAAGTCCAGTAATTATTTTCTCAGAACATCCAGATAAAAATATTGTAAAAAAAATATTAATTGTGATTTTCTTTTGACTAATGCTCTCTTTCTAATTTGTTGTTATTGACTATTTTTGTGTTTTAATATTCCTCAGTTATTTTTCTTTATAAAAATTTAATAATTAATATTGTTGAATGTGATAATAAACACACCTAATTACACCGTTGTTTTGTTCCAGCCGGAGGACAAATGTTACAAATTCGGCGAAAAGGGTCCTTGCAAAGAAGGCGAGCTCTTCAAGTCAAAAAGTTCAAACGAACCCAAGGTTGGGATATGTGAACCCAAAGCTTAACCGATAGAAGAGAATAAAGAAGACGAGCTTGTAAAACAGGAATGTAATATAAAATTTGGAAAAACTGTACCGTCGATGAATCTTAAAGCAACCTACACCTGCACTTTTCTGTAAATAAAAAATTCTGCATAATAAAGATCCTTTAGGCAACAATTGTTTTTTTTAATTTTGAAGCCAATATTTTTGAAACCAATATGTATGTGCCAACACTTATGTATGGAAGTGAAGCCTGGAGTTGGCAAAAGAGGAATGAAAATAGACTGAATGCGGTCACTAAGACGCTTGTGTGGAAAATCTTTGAACGATAGAGTGAGGAATGAACAAATTAGAAGTGAATGCAATGCTGGCTGTAGTGTGGTAGATAGAATAAAGAAAGGAGTGCTGAGATGGTTTGGTCATGTGGAACGTATGAACGAGGAAAGGATGGTTAAGAAAATATATGAGGCGAGTGTTTAAGCCAACAGGAATAGAGGGCGTCCGCGAAAGACCTGGCACGATCAGGTACTACAAGTATTTGAGGATGGCCCCGTTTAAAGCCGCAACAACCGTAGAACGTGTATGAGAAGATGTATGAATGTGGCCGAAGCAAAAGTGGTGTGCCAGGATAGAAGAGTGTGGCGTTCAATCCTCTCTGCCTACCCCTGTGGAGAAACGACGTGATGGTTAGTTAGTTAGTTAGTTATATGTATTTATTAATGTTCAATGCCCTAGTGGGCTTTTAAAGTACCAGAAAATCAAAAGGATTTTTATATACCTACCATAAAACACGTTTTATAGTAAATCATTAAAAAATAATAATGTAAATAAAACATATTTAAGATAAATGAACCATATAAAATGTAACAATATAAATGTAAAAATATAAAACAATATAAAATAATTTAACAATATATATAAACGATGATTAGTACACAAGCAAATAGTAATAATTATAAATCTTTAACAATTTAATAATAAAGTAAAATAAAGATAATTAAGCCAATATACCAGTTAAATAAAATAAGAAGATAAAATAAATATAAAAGATAAAATCAAAATATATTTAAAAGGGAAATGAACAATAATTAGGACACTTTAAAATTAATGAATATATATAATTCATGGGGAACAAAACATACGTAAGAATTTAGTCCATTAAACTGTAATTAATTCAATTGGTGTATTCTAAGTCTAAGTTATTCTTTAATTCGGGTATGCTCTTACAGCGAAAAATGTGTACGAATTTCAAAAATTTGTTTCCAAGGCGATGCATGCGTGTTAATAGTGAATTAGTTACTCCTTTGGGTCCCTACAGAAAATACTTCGTGATGTCTCGTTTGTGTTCTTAAAATGGTGGTCCCATTAAGGTATTTCCGAGATAAATGCACAAAACATGTCACTACAAACATCTATGAAACCTACATCTTATTAGAGTTAAGTTATAAAAAAAATTGTTATCTCAGTCCTTTTCTTATCCTTTATTTAACTTTGAAATATTGCAGCTTATGCAATTTACATAATTGTATCTTTCAATCTTAAATATGCATCTACTTTCACTTTAGTATAAAGCGGCCATTTTATCACGTGACACATCCTTGTAAATATTGCTACCTTTGGTTTTAACCTTTAAAAATGGACCTCATTTATTTAACACTTCTATGGACATAGGGTCTCAGAGACCTCTGTAATTAATGACTGAAAATCAGAGTAAATTTTAGGAATTTGGTTTAAATATATAGAAATTTTATATGGATTGGGTGGAAATACAAATAAGTAATTTATAATATACTGACAAAATGAGTTGGACTTACTGGTGTAAAGGTGGTTGTAATGGAAATATTGAGAAAAGAGGAGAAGACTTAGTGAATGTGATATTGCTAAGCAAATTAAAACCAGATTTCTAAATTCTAAACATTACAAATTATTCATTTTATTTCCTTTACGCGCAACTTAAATAGTAGGTATAAGATGTAAAATTAAATGTAACTCACATAGAGATAACGAGAAAAAATAACAGATCAGAAAAAATTTATATGTGAAACCAAAAACATTTATACAAAAACCTTTTAGAAACATAATATTAGGTCCTTACATATGAAATTGGCGTTTTGCCGTACTGGCAAATTTGATCTCAAATATCTTCTCTTTGGTTAGGAATTCCAAATCCAAATTTATACAGCTATTTACTCATGTATTTGTGTTTTGAAAATTATAATTCATTTGTTTTTTCCTCAATTGTTTTTTTCTTTGCGTCACTCAGTTTACAAAATGAAAAACTTGAAATATCGCGTTATTTACGAGTACGAGTTCCACCGTGGCACCAGTGCTGCAGAAACGGCTCGAAGGATTAATGATGTGTATGGCGACGGTGCCGCAAAAGAAAACATAGTGCGTTTTCGGTTCCAAAGTTTTCGTTCTGGAAATTTCGACGCAGAACAAGCCCCGTGGACGGCCGGAGACCAAAGTTGATAATGAAGAATTGAAGGCTATTATGGAAGCGGATCCATCGCAAACCACATCCGAGTTAGCTGCGTGTTAGTGATAAAACTGTTTTAATCAACTTTAGTTAGTTAGGCTGCGGTGTTAAAGATAAAACTGTTTTAATCAACTTGAAGCAAATTGGTAAAGTGAAAAAGCTTGAAAGGTGGGTACCTCACGAATTGAGTGAAGCAAATCAACAAACGCACGTTGACTGCTGCGTTGCATTACTCAACCGGCACAATAATGAAGGGATTTTAAATCGAATCATTACCTGTGATGAAAAGTGGATCCTGTACGATAATCGGAAGTGCTCATCGCAATGGCTGAACCCTGCCGAACTAGCCAAACCATGCCCCAAGCGAAAATTGACTCCAAAAAAGTTACTTGTGAGCGTTTGTTGGACTAGTGCTGGTGTCGTTCACTACAGCTTTCTTAAATCTGGCCAGACGATTACGGCAGATGTCTATTGTCAGCAACTGCAAACCATGATGGAAAAGCTAGCTGCTAAACAACCGAGGCTGGTTAATCGCTCTAGGCCACTGCTGCTTCATGATAACGCTAGACCACACACTGCACAACAGACGGCTACCAAATTAGAGGAGCTTCAATTGGAATGTCTAAGACATCCACCGTACTCTCCGGACCTTGCCCCAACAGATTACCATTTTTTTCGAAATTTGGATAACTTCTTGCAAAGAAAAAAATTCAACTCCGATGGGGCAGTCCAAACCGCCTTCAAAGATTTTATTGATTCCCGTCCGAATGTTTTTTTTAGTAAAGGTATCGATGAACTACCTATGAGATGGCAAAAGTGCATAGATAGCAATGGTACATACTTTGATTAAATAAATATATTATAATAACAAAAATCGGCTTTATGTTCCTCCCATACTAAACGCCAATTTCATATGTAAGGAC
>JADDOH010012446.1:0-47053 GCA_016648135.1 Agrypnia vestita | reverse complement strand
TAGCCGTCTGTTGTGCAGTGTGTGGTCTAGCGTTATCATGAAGCAGCAGTGGCCTAGAGCGATTAACCAGCCTCGGTTGTTTAGCAGCTATATTTTCCATCATGGTTTGCAGTTGCTGACAATAGACATCTGCCGTAATCGTCTGGCTAGATTTAAGAAAGCTGTAGTGAACGACACCAGCACTAGTCCACCAAACGCTCACAAGTAACTTTTTTGGAGTCAATTTTCGCTTGGGGCATGGTTTGGCTGGTTCGGCAGGGTTCAGCCATTGCGATGAGCGCTTCCGATTATCGTACAGGATCCACTTTTCATCACAGGAAATGATTCGATTTAAAATCCCTTCATTATTGTGCCGGTTGAGTAATGCAACGCAGCAGTCAACGCGCGTTTGTTGATTTGCTTCATTCAATTCGTGAGGTACCCACCTTTCAAGCTTTTTCACCTTACCAATTTGCTTCAAGTGGATTAAAACAGTTGTATCACTAACACCGCAGCCTGCAGCTAACTCGGATGTGGTTTGCGATGGATCCGCTTCCACAATAGCCTTCAATTCTTCATTATCAACTTTGGTCTCCGACCGTCCACGGGGCTTGGTCTGCAGGTCGAAATTTCCAGAACGAAAACGTTGGAACCAAAAACGCACTGTGTTTTCTTTTGCGGCACCGTCGCCATACACATCATTAATCCTTCGAGCCGTTTCTGCAGCACTGGTGCCACGGTGGAACTCGTACTCGTAAATAACGCGATATTTCAAGTTTTTCATTTTGTAAACTGAGTGACGCAAAGAAAAAAACAATTGAGGTAAAAACAAATGAATTATAATTTTCAAAACACAAATACATGAGTAAATAGCTGTATAAATTTGGATTTGGAATTCCTAACCAAAGAGAAGATATTTGACATCAAATTTGCCAGTACGGCAAAACGCCAATTTCATATGTAAGGACCTAATATATATATATATATATATATATATATATATCGTTCTATTTTGAAAGTGCTGGTGAACTCGTGGAGAATTGAATTTTAACTATGAAGTTTTCTTTTTATATTCGTAGACGTTAAAATAAATAAATAATTATTTCATAGGTACCTAATGAAGGTCTAAATAATGAAGTCATGAAGAGTTTATACAAATATCACGAAATTTTCTATGCCCTAACTCATTTTTACGTAGTTTTCGTATCTGACAAATCGGTTTTTACTAAACGGTGGAAATATAGTCAGAATTTTTCAAAAAAGCTGTTTGCTCTGATATCATTTAATGTAAAATAATTTAACGCAATGTAAAAATACTGGGACCATAGAAAAAAATAAGGTGGGACGGCGTCACCAATAAGTAATGATGTAGAAGGATTAAAGGTTTTAAAACTTAAATAATAATGACCTTGATTTTCTGGATACGTATTTATAATTCTTGACTAACTAGTTTCTTTATTTTGATCACGCAACATCGTTCTATCCATCATTTTTTACTTTTTAGACTTCAATAAATTCTAATAAAAAATTAAAAAGAAATTCGATTGGTTTAACTTATACATTCACTTCACTAAGTACCTACTTCATACTCTTTCTGAATTTTTAAATTAAATGTTTTTGTATGGTTTGTAGTGACATAAATAAATTTCCTCTATGAAGAACAAAATCTTTAACACAAGCTGTCACACATTATTATACAAAATTTGACCTTAGCAATGTTATTCTGAAAAGTTAGATATATGATTGAATATTGTGATCGATTATTCAATTATATCGATCGATTATTGTAAAAAAATAAAATATTGGTCATCTTAAAATTATGTCGACGTATTTTATGGCAGAATTCACTAAATGTAATTTTAATCTTGGTAACCCTAGAAGATTACGTAAATTACACGCGAACAATTTTATTTTTATTGATAGATATTTTTTGAATATGCGGTAAATTAGAATTCTTAATAGTTGTGTGAACGCTAATTAGTTTTGTTTAAATCTAGGCCATCAATTATTTTTAGTTTATTCAAAATAATATTGAAGAAAATTCCTTTAATTGGTTTGTTGGTTATTTAATAATAATGTTATTTTCAAAACATCGGTAAATATATAAAGTCAGTTTGAATGCTTATGTAACTGATATGTAGGTAATGGTTATTTTTTCCATATTTATTTCCTTTGTTACGTATATACATATATTTATATGCCAGCACAGCAGTTTTAAGGTATTTTAAGCTTTTTAACTTTAATATTTGAATTTTGGAAAGTTGTATATAAAGTTGTGTATATTGTTGTTTATAAAATCAAGCGTATGTACGTAAAGATTTATTATTGTTCAGTAGGTATTAATATTATTAAACATAACAAGGATACCCTTTAATAAAAATTTAGAAATGACTTAATTGAAAATAAATCAAATAATTCGAAACAAAAGATGTACAGAAAAAATTTATTGAAAAATTGAGACTACTGGAATTATTCCGATCCAGAATATTGCAATAAATCAATTTCACCATGTGATGTATTTAATTATTACGAAATATTTGAGTCTTATACCTACTTGTAGTCTTTCATAAATGATACATCTTAAACTCCATTTTCAAATAACCATACGGGTTAAACAAATTTTGGGTTCCAATCACGTTGAAAACAAAATATTTTTTTGATCGAAATATTTTTTCTAAATTAAAAAACTATGTAGGTAGGTATATACCTACTAAATTTTTAACTTAACAATAAAAGTATACAAATATATTTATTTAATCATTCTTTTTTTACAGCTACTACATGTACATAAAAATATTCTCCATGATGGGTGTGTCCTGGATAATGGAGATAGTATCTTGGGTCGTCGAAGGTCCTGATTACATATGGTACCTTACGGATGCCTTCAATATCCTTAGAGCGGTATTCATCTTCATTATTTTCTGCTGGAAACCCAATGTTTGGAATGCTTTGAAAAAGAAAGTGCCCATGGTAGAAAGAGTAACAACACTCGAAAAGCACTTTACACCAAAAAAATCTGAAAATAGCGCTGATCCTTCTACAGATTCGACAAATTCTGAAGCTTCTGGAAAATCTCCTAAAAGTATTGAAATGGTACCAACTAATTAACATTGTATGTTGTTTTATCAAATCACATATTATTTGACTCAGTATACAAATGGAATTAATCAAAACTGATGTATCATTTGTGAATTCCGTTTCGATAACGGACAGAGACACATTCTTAAAAATGGTGTTGTATATGTAAAATACATTTAGTATTTATTATGATCACATTAGAAAACTCAAATATGTATGAATGTTTTATCGCTTATTTAAGTAAACTGGTACATTAATTTATTATACATATTTGTTTAGACTGAATTAAATACTGTCGAAAATTTTACAATTTTTTCATTTAGAAAAAACATATTTAGATACACAAGTTCTCTCCTCTCATCCTCTCTCCTTTAATATTAACTACTACTTTCTATAAACTTACTCGATATCGCTTTCACATAATAAAATTAATTGATATGTGAAACGTAATAATTGTTGCAAACCGTTATATTTAAATTATAAAAATGTTCCAGAATGTCAATTCTTAATATAAAAAGAAAAATCAAATAATTCATAATGTATATAATTATTATTTTTCATTTAATAAAATGTTTTACAATTTAAAAAAAACGCAGTACTTATGAGCGGCTGTGTAATGTGCATCGTCGTTATTGGCGAAAAGTACAGTTGCACCTTCCATTATTATTATGTGCTATTGCGTACACGCGTTGTGGTAGATTTAAAAAAAAATATCGGTCTACATTCTCCAAAATATATTTCTTTACAACCAATATTGCAGGGTGGATAGAATGCTGAAAGAGGACATTTTATATACTTGCAGAATATAAGACAGCATTCCATAGACGGGATGTGGAAATGAAGTCCATATTAACGTTGGTTAAAATATTGATACCAAAAGTTTTGTTTGGTGCGATTTTTTAGGCCCCTTCTGACGTGGTCCCCAATCCATCACAAAGCCACAGATTTCTCTTCATTTTTCTTTTACTCTCAATGAGAGCAGTCGTGATCTTGAAACTGCAACTATGATAGATGCTGTGGATGACGATGATTTGTCGCCACCTGTTCCAGTAAGTCCCAAGTGCTTTCCCGGTACATTGTATCGGGAAAGTTCATCGAGATAGATTCCTCTCTCCCTTCCTTAAATCACAACTTGTTTTCTGATGTCCTTATGTCTGGAAAAATGATCAAAAAATCTGATAATTTGGAGCCATACAATTAAGGACAGATACAGCTAGATTTATTTTGCGGGTTGTCCACGGTGTGCGAAGCATGTGTCGCCAGCACCACATTTACAGAGCGTCTATCCTCTTGGGCTAACGTTACTCAGAGTCCGTGTTTCAGCACCATAGAGAAGATTGTGAAGACATTCCTATTAATTGATTAGAAACACTGAAAAACTATTATTTAAGTATCTTAAAAGTCTTCATTGACGGTTGGATTGAATTTTTTTTTTCTGCATAAAATACTTTCAATTGCAAAACAATTTTTGCAAATAATTTTTTTTATACCTATAGTATAATTGTTTCTAATATTATTGGTTAATTTTTATTTCCATGCTCGTATAATGACGAAATGATAATATTTAAAATAAAGAGATTGGGCCGTTCTGGAGAGCGGCTGTGTAATGGAAATATCTTCGCTCGTAAAGTCTTCTTTACGGCGAGAAAGCGATAAATATTAAAAATATATGTGCAAAATATTTTATCGTATGGGAATGTTTCCTGCGAATAGAATTTAAACCAGAGTTTTACATAATGAAGGTGATGTCGGATGAAAAATGCTTGCCGAGAAAAGGAATTTTAGTAAGAAATACAAAAGCATTGTTGTTCTTCAGTTTGCAAAGCTCATAAACTGTTCCGAGAGATTTTTAAAATACATGGATAGGTACGTGTATTTTAAAAAATATATTGTGTGTAGCTAAATATTTTTTCTATAAATAGATATTTTCTAATTGATTAATTTAATTTGTTTTAAATATTTTCGTTTTTATTCTTTAAATAAATATTACAACTGCGCTTGTTGAAAATGTATATCTTATGGTTTAAAGAGAGCATATTAAAATAGAAGGTAGTTTAATATTAAATATTAAAATAGAAATAGTGGTGAGGGCATATTGGGTATTTATGATTACCATTTTATATTGTTGTCACGTGTCGCGTCTAGTGAGGAATGAATGAAAACACTGGAAATTAATTAGCGGTTTATTAATTAATGATTAATCGACTATTCAATGTACAAAGTTACCTAAAACGAATCAAACTTAACGCTATTCTTTAAATTGCACTTTTTCACAATATATAACTTATTATCACTGAGTATTGAATATTCACTAGAACATTTCATCCGGTTCTCCCTCGTATTAATTACTCTAATACATTTCGCCAATTAACTTCCCCTGATTATTCGCTTTATTTATCGCTGCGATTCCCTCGAGACAGGCCACACTGGACGTCATCTTGCACATACTTTGCGGCCGCTTTCGCACCAAATGAACTGTCAACATGAGGCCCCGGGTATGATACGAGCGGCGAGCGGCGAGCGGTAGAGCGTCAGTGCGTCAATTGGCGTCAATGCGGCAGAGCGGTAAGCGGTGAGAAGCGCCGGCTATACTACAAAGCGGCCGAGCGGTAACATCTGTCAGTCGCCATGCCACCATGGTGTCATATCGTCTATTAGCTAAAACAACTCATTTTAAGTGAAAACGTCATACATTTGTGGAAATATCATTTATTGAATGTCAAGAGGAAATATGGCGTTCACCCGATAAACAGGAGTAGAAGGGTTTACGGAGAGCACCACCATTTGTTTAATAATTTAACGAAACTCGATTTTTTGAATACACAAGGATGTCTGTACAAAACTTCTTCCCACAGTTTCTTTGTAATCGCACTATTTTTAAAATCATTATGTCTGTCATTCCACAAACATATCAAACTTTGCACTTGAGATATTAAAATCTCACACTCGAGATCCGTTAACTTTCTCTTATCTGACATTGTTTGTAGGAGAACTTCAACACAAACTATACAATATCTCTGCAAACAGTATTCCATAGAACAATTGACAAATAGACGCTGAGCGGTGAGCGAAAATTAATGTTCGGGAACAGCGGCGAGCGGCGAGTGTGAGCGGCAAGCGGTGCCGCCCTGCCGCTCTTTCTTATCGCAGCCTGCTACTACCCCATCACTATCACGCTCAAACAAACAAAAACGTGAGCGGCACCGCTTCAGACAAGAGCGGCACTCTTGTCTCTATCTGCCGCTCTGTCGCTCGCCCGCTCGTATCGTACGCAGTAATATTTAAAAAAATAAAATTTTCACCAAAATTAAATTTTTCGAAAGTAACGATCATTGGCAATTTTTTTCAGTATTTATTTTCTTTATTTATTAAAGGTTCATGCCAAACTGCACAGTGATTTTTCGGCTTGGTTTTTCTTAATATAGTTTAACAATTTGTTTTTTCATTATTAAGTACCTATACATTTTTTGAAGAATATTATGGAGTTCACATATTTTTGGACTTTCACTTTGGATATTTTCGAGGACAATGGAGTTCTTTGAAATGGAGTATCTTGATGGTCTAGTTTTTCTTATAGAAAACATGTTTAGTTTGAAAATAATAGTAAAAATATTAGTGTGAAACGTATATCGTGTTCGCATTAAAAAAAATCAAACCATGGTCGTTAAGATATGGCATAAAGCGGTTTTAATTTATATGTTATAAAACATATAAATTAAAACCGCTAGCAACTAAATAAAAATAAGTACTTAGCGATCAGAAAAATAGTGAAGAAAACGAGCGGGCGGGCGAAATGTAGGGCAGGACTCCTCGAAACCTGAAAGAAAGAGAATGGGGCGGAGAACTCAAGGGTTGCTTCGAGGGTTACATAGTTACCAATAAAAACTCAAATAAAGGCTGTGAGGCATTTTTCACAACATGTAGCGCAGAGAACCTGGGACCAGGTGCGCCGAACACAAATAGAGTCCGAAGGGTGGCGAGATAAAATTCCGGGACAAGGTCGCACCAGCGCGTGCATTCGACGTGTAAATAAATATACAAAAGAGGCCGGATAATATAAACATCGTATTCTTATAAGGGCTTCAGCACGGTCAGTATTATTGACAATCGTACTGTCAGAATTCACATTATCGTATTGTCTATCATATTTAAACAAAATAAAAACCATATTTTACTGTGGTATTAAATGTATAGAGATATCAAGGAATTTATGTTTATTTAAATATCTCGTTTTTTTAAATATTTTTTTTACATGTGTATAGTTTTCTGGGATATTCTGCCGTGTGTATGTGACCTCTCTGGCCAACGTTTCGGATCCCATTGCAGGGTCCATCATCAGGGCTGATGTGATGAGTGAGTGTTGAAGTGTAGGTTAAGTATTACCTTGCAATACCGTACCGAAGTCAGGGTGTCTCCAAATTTGTGTTATGTTAAATACTGGATTGCAGTACCGTGTCGAAAGCAAGGTGTGTTTCTTCATGTAGTGTTTTATATATCTATTAACGGATGTCGGACTGTGCGGATCGTCTATTTGATTTATCCTGCAGCGCCGGATACCACGATGTTCTTAACTTAAGACCGTCATCCCTATTAATGTTGGCCAGAGAGGTCACATACACACGGCAGAATATCCCAGAAAACTATACACAGAAGATTCTGAACGGCCGTGAAAACCTAAGGACATTTTTATTTTTTTTACAGTTTTTACAGTACAAATTTACAATTGAACATTAACAACATATGGTGGTTTTCAGAGACTTCTATATTTTATTTTACTTGAGACCCCGTCTACCTACATAGCAAACAAGCATTATAACCATCTAATTATATAGGTATTTACTCATACCCGGTGTTGCCTGGGTTACAGATTTCGTTAAAAATAAGTTTTTGGGGAGATATGTACCATTGTTTCGCAGTCTATAAAAATAATAACGATTTTCCCATTTTGATCCAGGCACGAAGTGAACGAGATGCTCGGGTGAGCGGTGTGAAGCGACTATATTTTCTTCAGGGTTGTAAAATACACCTAAAAAAATTTGGTACAGATAAGTATTTTATTTTTGGAACATAACCAAATGATAGATAACCGTAGAGTAAAAACAGAGTTGAACTAACCCCCCTATTTAGGTCAAGGCACAGTGGAAGTATGTCCCGGATATATACAAGACACATTGAAAATCCACTTAAATTATTTGTTCTTGCATAATTAAACCCTTTAATGAACAAAACGTATTTTTTACAATAGACGATGTTTTATTAATTTTATTCCAGACAAGTCTCTTCAAGTAAAAATGTCATTTTGTAACAAAGCACGTTTTATTTAAAATTAATATAAATTAACTTTGTTTAAACCACTTATTTATTGAAAAAAATCAACATGTTTCAAAGCCAATGGCTTCTTCATCAGGAAAACAAAAATAACATTTAAAAAATCGAAGTATAGATCAAAATATTAAAAAGTTATATATGGAAAATAATAATATAAAGTACCTAATTAATATGAAAATAAATTTAAAAGATAACTATTTGCAAAAAGGACCTGATTATTTATAATATTCAATTTACTATTTACACTCTTTCTTATTTCCAAAATTTCTAATTTATCAAATTGTGATTCTGTATAATTTGTATGTAAAATTTGTAAACCCTTATTAATATCAAAAGAATGACCCGTAGCCAAAAGTTGGTTAGCAAATTCAGAATAATTATTACTATTTAAACACCTTAAATCGGGTGTTTATAAATTAATTTGTAATGATTGTGATTATTTTTATATAGGAAAAACGTGTAGAAATTTTGAAATTAGAATTAAAGAACACTTAAGGTGTTTAAATAGTAATAATTATTCTGAATTTTCTAACCATCTTTTGGCTACGGGTCATTCTTTTGTTATTAATAAGGGTTTACAAATTTTACATACAAATTATACAGAATCACAATTTAATAAATTAGAAATTTTGGAAATAAGAAAGAGTATAATAGTAAATTGAATATTATAAATATTCAGGTCCTTTTTGCAAATAGTTATCTTTTAAATTTATTTTCATATTAATTAGGTACTTTATATTATTATTTTCCATATATAACTTTTTAATATTTTGATCTATACTTCGATTTTTAAATATTATTTTTGTTTTCCTAATGAAGAAGCCATTGGCTTTGAAACATGTTGATTTTTTTCAATAAATAAGTGGTTTAAATAAAGTTAATTTATATTAATTATAATTATGTTACCACAAAATAAATTTGCTACATTTGAAGAACACGTTTTATTTATTAAGATATTTTAATATTTAAAAATATATACAATGTTTGACCTATTCATAATTCAGAATCAAAACGTGAACCATGAAATGTCAGTTAGTTCATATGTCTGTATATTTTGGTGGTCTATAAATAGCATAATAATCAATAATCTATTAAGTGTAAAGAAAAATTCCCTTTAATACTCTAATTCAAGGGCCAAAAAACTTCAATTAATATAGATTGCTAAAAATTCAATTTTATACTTAGATATAAATGTATATGTTGCCATACGTTAGATCGGATGCCATCGATTTAGGGACCGTATGCCCAAAAGAATAACCTCTCTCGTGTTTACCAGCTAGCTCATGAGGTGGTCGTGTAATTCGTTTTCCTAATGGAAATCTGCATTCTCCAGAGAAGTGCCATGGCTGGGGTCTGTGAATCTGTGGGTATGTGAACAAATTCTACCCGGTGGGCGGCAAAGTCAACTTACAATTTATTGGTAGGTTAAAAATTTACAAAGGAAACCAAAATATATAAATATCTGCAAATTTGAAAAAAGTATATCACAATTAAAGTTTCAGGTGGATTATGATAAAAAATTCAAATTATATAAGGCAGAAAGCTAACACATGAACATCTGGAATTTCTGCCATTTGAAAAAGTTAAATCAATTAAAAGTTGCAGGTTATTTGACAAAAGTAACACAATCCAAAAGGGTTTTAGGTTAAATTAACCAAGAACTCCCAAATATGACTACAGTTAGAAGACAATCTCTTGACATCGCGGACAGAGAAATTCAGGGAAAACTTCATATTCCAGGGTGTCACCTGTGACAACATAATGTTGAAGGCAGCAAATATTCGCGTAAATGCTATTACAGCATCATGCTTATGATGATCTCTTTCGTCAAAAGATGACATACCATCACCGAAGTCCGAGATGGTCTTATAAACAATGAATTCCTTATTACTTCATGTAGGTAGTCCTCGATTCGCGAATAATCCTGAAGCTAGGCCGAAGGCGGGCCACGATGCAGGTGGCAAGAAAGTCGGATGGCTGCAAAGGTGAAATGGGTCCTCGGCCCCCCCATTTCTTCATTTGCCGTCATCTCCCGGAACTTTCTCATGCTGTTTCCCAAAGAATCCTCAACGACAGCACGTCCGCCGCCATATTGCAATTGTCAAATTTTCTTCAGCATATGGTCCAAGCATAAAAATGGGTCGAATGTCATGGAAGCCGACAGAGCGATGCGACCTTTTGTATCTGTGTGGACAGCCGTCAAATAAAAAAAAGAATTTGGGTCCGGCGGTTCCAAAAAATATATTTTAAAATGTATATACATATATATATATATATATATAAGAGTTACTGACTTATCAAAACATATATCAGGGGGAGGAGATGAAGTAATCAGGGAAAGGATCATTCCACGTCAAATTAACAAATGCTCTGAACCTCACCATCTCAGATAATTACGTATTTTTTATATTCGTTCTTCCTATCGACACTAATAAAAATGCAGTTTTTCAGATTTTTAGGACATCTCGTTTTTTTGTTATTAATTACATAAGTTTTTTTCTAAAAAATGGAAAGTAATAATAAAAGTCTATAAATCTGTATAGGTATTTACAAGTTTACTATAATGCACAACATTTAATTTTAACCCAAATTAACTTATCAAATCTTGTTTTGAAAATAATTTTGAAATAATTTTCTTATGTTTGTAAAGACAACATACTTTCTTTTTGTCCAAAGTGTACACCCTCCAAGTAGCAGTTTTTGGTTCCACTTTTTGAAGTAATGTTTCATCTGGCACAGTTAAAATATGATTTGGTTGTGGAGATAAAAATGAAGCAACAAGTCTGTCCTTCTAGATGTAAAACACTAACCTTGTACTTGCATGTGTCATTATTGTTTTCAAGAATAATATGATGAAAGCCCGATTCGATGTTCTGTAAATTCGTTAACTTAATGTAGCCAAATGCTCTTACACTTTTAGTGAACTCTTGCGAACCAGAATATGTAAAAAGTGGACTTAAAAAACTAATTTTATACTTACATGTGTCATTATTCGATGTTCTGTTATTCCGTCAACGTAATTTGGTCAAATGCTGTTACATTTTTAGTTACAATTTTCAGTGAACTGTTCCGGATTTTTTCACAATTATTTTTTCAATGTCTTCATATTATTTTATTGAGGAGTACAAAACATCTATTCCACATATGTTCTCAACGGCAAATCGAAACAAATGCAGTGGTATTAATATATGATTATGATAAAATCTCTGTAGACTGGCTTTAGAGACGAGCCGTTTGACAGTGCCACCGAGTCTATCACAATCACTTTCTGCTTCCAATCTGCTACAATTCCAAAATTTGCTTTCTGAAGATATTAGTGCACTTTTTGTTCTAATTAAGCAGAACTGCCATCAGTGATTTATTTATTTCAAATGATCACGTGATTTTCTTTATTTCAAATGGTACAGTAATTTTTAATACAGATATCAAATTATTCTGGAAGACATAAAATCCACAGTACTGTTCTAAGCAGTTAGAGGAATAATGTAAATGTTTGATTTCGTTTTTCCATTTGTAACATTGAAAGGATGCAAAGTAGTTAGTAATGGAATTATTGAACTTCATCTTGAAGTATAAAAAAGTAAATTTTTGCGAAATCGAAATTAATAACTTCTTGACCTGGTTTCAAATTTTCTTTGATCATGGTACAGATTTACATTAAAAATATATCAGTGGGAGAGGAAGGGGTAAAAGAGGAGAGAGGAAATGTAACCTATGTTAGCCGCCGGGTTCTAAAGAAAAAGTTTCGAAATGTTGAGTCCGATCGGTCGAATCGTACGGTTTTATTTAAAATATATCAGGGAGGTGTAGGGGTAAATGTCGCCTATGTTACCCACCGGGTCCTAAAGCATAATTATGCAAAATTTGATTCGAATCGGACTTACGGTGTAGATTTTCATAGAGAACAGACAGACAGACATTGAGTTTTATAGGTATACTAGCTGTTCGTACCCGGCGTTGCACGGGTTAAAGGTTAAGATGAAAATAAATTTGTGGGGGGAAACAAAGGTTTGTTTCGAACGGTATAGATTTGCATCGAAAATATATCAGCGGAGGGGAAGGGTTAAAAAAAATAGGGGGGAAATGTTGCTTATGTTACCCTCTGAGCTCTAAAGAATAAGTTTCCAAATTTTGAGACCGATCGGTCAAACTGTACAGATTTGCATCCAAAATGTATCAGGGGAGGGGAAGGGTTAAAAGAGTAGGTGGGAAATGTCGCGTAAGTTACCCGCCGAGTCTTTAAGAATAAGTTTCCATATTTGAGTCCGATCGGTCAAGCTTACTTACTTTTGTTACAGCATTCAATTGTTCCTACTGTAATAATAATTGTTCCATTATTAATCTATAAATTGACTAATTTTTATTTTAGCTCTCTTATGACACTTTATGGTTTGTTTATGTGCGGTGTATTGATATATTACGTTAATTCATCAATTTCAACATGGAGATTATTGTGTGAATAGGTGTTTGTATGTATTAGATCAGAAGGATTACGATGTGAATGCTACTCCGCCATTCGGTTAATTCATTTTCTTAATCGCTCTTCATCACAAATAACTGATTGACAGTACCGTAGTATATTAAACAACATATACACAACATAATTATTCTACCCAGGCTGTATTTTTATACTATACCTACTAGCTTACCCGCACGGCTTCGCACGCGTAGATTTACGTCGTATTTATGTCAATTTGTGTATTAACCTTAACATATAGATATACGTCGTCACGTACTTCTTTATAGAACTATTTAAGATCTACAACATCTCTATAGATATTATTTAAATACCTCTTATTGTTAAGGCAACGTTCGTAAAAAACGCATCGCTAGACCACATTTTCGTCGACTTTAGTTGTAAAATAGATCACCACTAAAAGCCCTTTTCTATCCTAAAAGTCAATTCTGAATACTGGTGAAAGAATTTTAGAAATTGGATAAGTAGTTTTTGAGATAACCTCCTACACACAAACTTACAAACTTTTGCTCTTTATATATACTATATATAATATAAGACATAAAACTGTTTTCACTTGCATAAACCTGAGTACTCGTATATAAAAATACGACAGAACTTTTCCGACTGATAAGAAAGCAATGAAAATAATGCTCGCATCGGTACAATTGAAAGAGCTCAAAATAAAAACTATCAAAGAAATATTGTAATATATTTACAAGTTATGGTATAAATTGTTAAATCCTCACTTCATTCTAAAAATCAATATGACCACAAACATGGTACGAAAGAAGACATGAGACATGAGACAGAATAACATTCATGTCGTCCCGACATGAATGTTATTACTGTATAAAGAAGTATAAAGAAAGAAGAAGTCCAACTCTCATACATTTATGATACACCTACAGTCAATAATGTCTTCAATGAAATGCCAAAATAAATAAGAATATAACAAAAAATTTGGAAATTTAAAATACATAAGCCTTAGAAAACATATTTTGTAAAAATTTTAGATTTAAATTTGTTTAAAAATTTATGAAAATTGTATGAAAAAAGGGCATACAAGATTAAGCAGGGCAATGTGCGAGGGGCAGATGAAGCGGAAAATACATGTAAACAAAAAATAGCACTTTGGTTCTCCACCGCGCTAGTGCTTATTGAAGACCGTCATTTCATTGTCTCCCAAGAAATTGAGTACATTGTTTACTTTGTGCAAATTTGTTATAAAAACTTCATCGATTGATTTATTTGGGATTTAGTGACATATTCTTTATTATTATAATGCACACATGCGTGATTTGTCGATATTTGAATGCGTTTGTGATTTTTTGATATAATTTTAGAACATAGGTATATGACTGTATTCTGAAAAAGGCAATATTGCTATTTCAGTATCTTGACAGTTATTATATATAATCGTAATGTAATAATGTTTTAAATATGACAGATTTGAAATTAATGAATTCAATCAACCATAAAACTCGTACGCGCATTTACACTCACACTCACAATTTTTAATAATGAGCTCTTCTTCTTCTTCTTCTTCTTCTTCATGTGCCCTGTCGGGTCCCCCCGACGTCGGCGATCATCTGGGAGAAAGTTTCTCTGTCCAGGGCAGTGCGAAACAGCTCTTCCACGCTTCTTATCCCGGTCCACTCTCGGATGTTTCGAAGCCAGGAATGCCGCCTCCTTCCGACCCCTCTGCTACCCTCAATCTTCCCCTTCATGACGAGCTGAAGGATGGAGTATTTTTCGCCTCTCATTATATGACCAAAATATGAAATTTTACGGAGCTTTACTATGTTGAGTAACTGTCTGTTTGTATTTGCTCTACGTAAAACTTCAACATTACTAGTCATGTCAGTCCAAGATATCCTTAACATTTTACGATGTATCCACATTTCGAACGCCTCTAGGCGATTTAGAGTAGTCACCTTCAGCGTCCATGCTTCAACACCGTAAAGTAGAACTGACCATACATAGCATTTGATCAATCTCTGTCTGAGCTTCATGTTTAAGTCGTCATTCCAGAGTAGACTTTTCATCTTATTAAAAGATGCACGGGCTGTCTCTATTCTGCATTTGAAATATTTGAAATGAGCTCTGAATGGATTGAATTCATTAACTTCTAACATGTCAAACTTAAAATTAAAACTTAATGCGGCATTAAAATATTATACAATAATTGTCATGTTAGAGAAATAGCAATGGCGCTTATTTCAGAATACGTTCGATTGTTTTTTTTTTCAAATGCATGAATAGGACAAGTTTGGAAAGTAGTATGAGAAGGCAAATTGGAAACCTTTTCACTTTGCCCGCGCATGTGAGTTAAAACCAACATTATTTATAAAAATATTTTATTTATTTTCAGATGGTGAACAAATATATAAGATAATGCTATCTCCGTTTAGCGAAAAGAATATGAAAAAAAAACAACGGAAGAAGTGAAGACTATCTTTATTTTTCTGCTGCATCAAAAAAACATGACATACTAGAGAAAGAAAGGCTGCATCGTCACGTTAAAAGAGGATTTTTTTGAAGAAATTGGAAATTTATTTGTGACAATGCTAAGAAACTTGAAAGTTGTTTTTATGGGTTTACAAAAGAATCTCTATAAAATTTATTTTACCAACTAGCTGTACAAAATTGCGTCTTACGTCTACTTCAAAACTAGAAAACTTGTATTTGCTAGATTTAATCGCGACAAAAGAAGATTGTGGAATAAAAAATGTTTTTTTTATGTACTTTTTCTCTGGTTAAGGTGGTGCTTCGAGAGAATCAGTGATTCAATCAAGGAAGATTCAGCGCATTTATATTTCTGGTCAGCTTTGGAAGTTCGGTAAATACAAGTTTTTCCCCTTTTAATCTTCGATTTTAAGATAAGGATTATTAAGACATTATTATTTATTAAAGATTATTAAGACGATTAATCTTCGATTTTAAGATAAAGATTATTAAGACAGCCTCGCATTGAGAAGTCTCTTAATATTATTATCAAGAGACTTCTCAATAAGAGGCAATGGATGTGAATTGCTGACCATAAATATATTATTAACCTTTAAGTACCGTAGTGATGAATTTGGTCACAAGTACCGTGGTAGCGTCTAGCAGACGTGATATTGCAAGGGGGATTTCTAAAAAGGTACCTTGTCTCGACTATTTCCTTATTATGCTAGTAATTTGACATTAAGTAATTATTAAAACAAATAAAAATATTAATCACAACTTTTACTCAAAACGTAATTATATAAGTTACATTGAGTGAGATCAACATTTTCATTGTTTATAGGCACCATATTGAAATCACAATAAATCACAAATAAAAAAAGTAACCCATAAAACCAAGTTTTTATTATACTTCCTTTTTTTGTAAAATCTAACAACAATTAAAGACGAATTAAAACATATAACATAACACTAAAATTACATTAATTTAATATATTTCTAAAATGTCAGATGTTTTGAGCTTTGATAAGACCCTTCATGCTTCGAAGATTAAATTCTAAAAACATTTGTCAGTCAATTTAGATTTTCGACATTCGTAGTGAAGTACCTATTATGTATACCGACAGTGTAATTCAAATTTAGAAAATATTCCGCGACGTTATCGGGCCGCCGTAATCAAACTTTTCTAATGATTCCAATTTGATATAAACAATAAAATTTCTAAAAATCCGAAATTATACTATAATTATTAATTTTTTGATAGAACTTTTTGATCGTCGCCACGAGTCTACTTGCCAAGTTTCAGCTCGATTGGATTATGGGAAGAGGGTCAAAAATCGATCCAAAGATTTTGTTGACGGCAAGCAAGCAGACGCCACGAGTTAATATAAAGGGAGTAAAAAGAAGTAACAATTCTAAACTTTGTTTTTCTTATAAATAAAACTCTAAAATATGATATTCAATCGTAATTAGTATAGCCTTTAACGCTTTTTAAAAAAATTCAATTATCATTTTTGTAACAATTTCTGCATACTATCATTAAATCTTTATTCTGAATAAGTCTTATAGCTCTTAGCGTAATCAGTCTTTTATGAAATACCTTTATTAGTGTTTTTGGAAAAACATATAAAAAGCAAAAAAATATTTTTTTTAAATAACATTATGTAACAACTGCAGCAACTAAGGCACATTGGCTTGGTACAGAGCAAAAATACTTTGTTTACCTTCTCATCTTACTAGGGCATATAGCACACGTTTTATGAACTTCAAGATCTCGTGGTCCTGAATTTGACGTGTGAGTTTGATGCGGCCGCGACCTATGTGTGACGTTCCGCATCGCGTACTTTGTTTTTATTATTAGAAAATAAGCTTTATGTAAATATTTTATAATTTGATTTAAAATTTCGTGCGGCACCACAAGTTGCCACCCTGCATCGCAATGGGTTGGTAGGGGTGCCAGGGCCGGCATTCGGCGAGGGTACCCCCCTTTCCCGCATACATAGAGAGTTGAAGCCGGGGGCCCAAGAACGGCCCCCTTGTTCAGTTCCAGCCGCGACCGAGAAAACAACTTGCGCTACCCGGGCTCCTCGCCTGCGAAGGCCCCTTCGGCGGCGGGCGCTCCAGCCGACGCCATATTTTTTCGAAAAGCAGCATCGCTTGAGAAGAGAGTGGCCTGCAGCGCCTTAGACCACCCAGGCAATGGCCGCTTCACGACGGCGGGCTCCTGAGGGAGGCCTGACGCCTTCCTGCAGCTCGGCCCCAGCGGCGACCGTGCTTCCGCGGTCTGGACCATGTGCGCCCTCCGTGAGTTACCGAGACTCCGGCCAGATGCCTCCAGCCGATTGTGCGTACGCGACAAGGCTGGACTTCGTGCGCTCTCCACGCGGTGTGCCACCCGCGGCATCCAGATGGCAGCAACGAGGGTCTCCGCTAGTGAACATGTGTTTTTTTTTCTGTGATGCTTTGAACTGAGTGTGAAAGGACATTACGAACTTATGAAGGGGTCGTAACTGGTTGTGCTTAGGTTAAGATTAGTTATAAAGTTAGTAATAGTGTTCTAGAGTAAGGTTTGAGTGGTTTTTTTTTGTAATAAATGTATATAATCATCAGAGCGTTTCGAACTCCCTCTACTTCTCTTGACATTCCATTGATAAGGGCGCCTTGCAACGCCTTGCGTCGCATAATCTGCGCCTCTCGCGGATTATTCAAGCTTCACCCACCCTATCAAGTTCATGTCAGGAACATCCGCAATTTCTAACTCCGACTGCTCTGAATCCATATTTTCGCCTTCTTCCAATACGAAATTTGGATCTGCATCACTGTCATCAAACAGGCTAAAATCTGAATTTGTATCTTCCTCTTGGAACAACTTCTTCTAAATTTTCCTGTAGGTTATAAAATGTAGGTTCCTATCGTGTTGATATTTCCTTTTTTGTGAAGTTGACTCCTGGGATTCAGACATCTGAATACGTAACAAAAAACATTATGGCATATACACCGTCGTAACGACTACGAGACGTTGAGTAAAAAATATTATATAAACACTGCGCAGGCGTCTTTTAAACGCAAGGAGAAAATAACGCCAGTTCCGACCTGGCGTCTGTGAGACGTCAGCTGCATTTTGGCGGGAAACGTGTGCACTTCACATGCTCTTGCGCTACTGGGGCAATGCGCGAGTCCAAGGGAAGGTACTGCGAGTGGCAGGGGTGTAGCGCGGGCGGAGGTCAAACTATGACCGGGGGAAGATACGGCAACGTCTGTCAGACGTCACTACGGTAGTTAAAGGTTAAAACAAATAATTTTACAAATATATTTCAATTTTATACAATTTCTATGGCAATCTTGCAATTTACGAGTGCAATGGTTCAATTTTGTACCGCGCTGTACATCCATGCATTTTGTAACGTACATCTATTATTTTAGAGAGATCGTTTACATTGCATAAAGTTTTTATGCCAAATTTTAAGTCAAATCAAAGACTATATATGTATATGTTTTAAAGTGTGTATTATTTATTTAAACAGAGAAATGTTTAAATTCAATTAATTGGTAATATAAATAACTCAGTTTAAAATGGTGTGTTTAAAAGTACAAGTAATTAAAAAGCGCATCATCATCACGAATTTCAACTAGTTTTTGTATAAAATCAATATCTTCTTATTGATTTGTGTTATTAAAATTTTACTTTTGATTTGAAATTTATTTAGTACACCTACGTATTTTAATCTTTATTTCATTCTTAATCTTTCATTTCTCATTTCTTTATGTTCATTTTTATGGAGGGCATAAAATATTCTTTTATGTCCTCCATTTACTTAGGTAGAAGCAGTAGTGCTGGAAACAAGTTTTCATTTAGAGTACCGTAATACTCCCAATTGACCTCCGTCTATTTATTAATTAAGTGTCTAATTGTCTAATGAAAAAAAAAAACAATTCCTTAGAGTCTACTGTGTTTTCGAGTACTGTACATACAGCTAGACCGCCTTATCTACTGCTACAAGTGTATCGGCTCTAGTAGCTTTGAAACTGTTACGAACTACTAATTATAATAAACATCTAATTCGAATTAGGGGTAAATTATGAGTAAAAAATTCTATCAACAAAGCATTTAAATCTAATGGTGAGATTGTTGAGTTACAAACCTTACTGATTTAAATATATTTTGTATCAGTAGGTATCAATCAGAGAATCCTTTTTGATAGTAGAAAAGGGAATAATCAATGTTTTAAATTGAGAATATTTTCTTAAAACTATCATTAAATTCGTTAAAACTTGAAAATGATATACGAAGAAAAATTTACCATTGCAAAATTAAAATTATTTAATATATAATGAGATGTGAAGTAAACATTTTATTTTAAATACGTTTATTTAAATGTGATAAAATATATATTTTGATGTGAAACATAAAATATTTAAGAAAAAAAATTTCGTGAGAGGAGTTGGATATCAGTCTTATATGTTATCTTTATTTTACATATCAGCTTTCCTATACTTAGGTACCTACCTATACATTTACTGTAAAAATATATTTATACAAATTTAAATCTAAAGAGAAATATTTCAATATTCTGTGAAGAGATTATTTTAGAGGTTATTTATACACATGTCGCTATCTCATCTGGGCTATATTAGATTCGGTGAAATTGGTCAGATGCAAGCTTTTCGTAAAACATATATTGTACATTTTCTCAGTGATTTAATTATTGAAAAACTTTGTGTTTCGAACTTTGGTTTGATTATTGAGGAACTATATGTTTTGAAGAATATAAACGTCGTCAGTAGAAAGTGAATAGTGTCGTTATTTATTAAAATGAATCATGTATAATCAAATGCTATAAAAAGAAAAAGAATCAACTTGCTGCTAGGCCCTGCGGGCGGCTGTCTAGGCTGCTGCGCGACTAGTGATGGCCGCCACGCGACCATTGCTATTTGCTCGCTGCTTGACAATGTGGTCAACTATGGTAGCCGCTGCGCGGTCATGGATGTCTAAAATCGGCTATCGCCGATGTCAGATGTTAATGGCGGCTATGGTGGGTGATTTGCAGCTAATGGTGGCCACTGCGCGTTATCGGTTTGCTGCAAAGCCAGCTGTCGGCTATGGTAGTCGCTTCGCGACAAGTGATAGCTACTGCACAGATAGATCTGATAGGTCTTGATGGCGGCTATCTATATATAATAATTTTGTTGTCTCTCGGTCCGCACGTCCGTGACTTGTTAGAATTACAACTTAAATTAATCAGAGTGTGTTACGCAACCAGCCTGTGGGCCAAGTCATGCGCAAGGGTCGTTGTTAATTACACCCGTGATTTTTCACAGGTGTAATTAACAACGACACATTGTCACACAAAGTTGAAATACTAATTTTGCATTTTTGACTTTCGCTGTGGATGTATTAGACAAACGCAATAACCTTGTATAATTGATTTGGGGACAAATTTAATATACTGACATATTTGTTCTTAATGCCGTTGTTCTTTATGTCCTCAAATTATTAATTTTCTGGAAAATATAAAAATAAAATAAAAATATTTTTACCATTTCCAAAACACGAAATTTTAACCTGAAAGACATGAAAAAGACATAAATATCATACATAGTTATGTACTGCACGTGATTCCGTAATCTAAAATCTGCGACACGATTCATTCATTCACTGTAATATAACATTTTTCAAACTAAAAGTAGCTTTTGAAAGCGATAAATAATATAAAGAGAAAATGTAAATATTTCGCAAACATAGCTGCCATCGCTCCAATATGGCTCCAATTGCGCCGCACTGACAGCTGGGTTGACCAGTACATAACAAAAAAGAATCTGGCGAAATTTACAAACAATTTTGAAACACAAATATGTATATTAAAAATTAATAAATGTGTATAATAAGTACATTATTATTATAACTGAACATTTTTATTTTACGTGTATAATATTCCTACACATTAAATATTATCTGCATGTAATTTAAAACAATCCATACTTCTCGCTACTTTATACGATTTCGCCATTTGTTTTTTTTTATGCTGGCATGGAAATATTTGCAATACTATCATCATTTTTAGGACAAATATGACATAGATTATTTGTCTAAATGTCATTATTTGTAAAATTTCTAATATCACCATCATCTTACATACGTAAGTTTAAGTACGAAACACTTAAGTACCTACATATTAAATGAGAATAATATTTTACATTATAATAGACCATGAGCGATTACTGCGATGAAATACATCACAAAAGAGGCTTGAGAAAAATCACTCAATATGTTGTTGACATTACCGAGAATCGAATCCAATTCCTCAGCATGAGAAACTTCTGTATGTTCACTAACTACTAGGGCGTATTGAAAAGTAAGGTCTCCTATTTTTTTCATAGAAAATCATATTTATTCACAACTTTACGTACATCGTTGGAAAGCTTACACATTTAACTATTTTTATAAAAAGTCGCTTTGACGGTCAATCACTTTTTGAATCCTGATAACCAGCTTTTTATGCCGGCGCCGTACCACTCTCCCGCCGCGTCGTGAAGCCAACTGACGACTGCTTCTTGCACTTCCTCGTCTGACTTGAATTTCTGTTCCCCAAGGTGTTTTTTGAGAGCGGGAAACAAGTGAAAGTCACTGGGAGCAACGTCCGGGCTGTAAAGAGGGTGGTCGATGATATCCCAGCCGAATTCATTGAGTAGGGTGGTCGTTCATTGGTGAGTTGCTTAGGGACCCACCTGGCGGACAGTTTGTGCTAACCGAGGACATCCGACACAATATTCTGCACGGAGAAGTAGCCACACTCTTCATTAAGACCTTCCTTTATCTCATGAAGAGTTATTCTCTGATTTATTGCGCACTATCTCGTCAATTCGTGCCGCCGTTGATGCCGGCAAACACGGTCACTCCGACCGCTGCTTATCGTGGACGTTTTCCCGGCCCTCAGAAAACTGCCGGTACCAATTCCGCAGGTTTTTTATGTCTATACATTTTTCACCGTACACTTTTACTAACTGGCGATGAATGAAAACTTTTTTGCATTCAAAAATCGAATGACTGAGCGCAGTTTGCACCTGGCAGGCGAGCTAAGCGGGAACTCCATCTTAAACGACTGCTACGCAGCAACTGAGAATCCCAAAGTCGCGCGAATGGTTTAACACTGTGATGGGGGAACCAAAAAATGCAGCTCTGTTGTCAAATTTTACCTAGCAACTCGCGTTTGGAAATGGCATCGTTGCAGACCTTACTTTTCAATGCGCCCTCGTAACATGTCGCCTGTTCCCGAATTTTCAGGTTCATTAACCTCGAGCATTATTTTAATTTAATTAATTGAAATTGTGTCAACTTTAGATGAATACATTACCACGTGAAGTTCAGATCCTCATGATCTGAGCCCCTCGTCCTCACCAGCTAGTTCAGTCGGAGAAGAATGGGACTAACCTTACTCCTTTATTTCAATCTCAGGGTCCTTTCGGTAATGTGCACACTGAACTCTCTCTCGAGCCGCTTCAGGTGCCTCTCATATTAACAATTTCAAGTTGCAACATATTAACAAAGATGGTTTTACATAACAAAACATTTTGTGCAGTCAACATAAGAATTTATTTAATAAATTAAAACAAACAAGTTACTGTGCCGCTGAAGACGACCACAACTAATTTACCCGATGATATTTTACTAAGATTATTTCACTACTTCACACTTATATAAAATAAGCTGGCCGATCCCCGACACTGTCGACAGCGGCCACTCAATTTAAAAGGAAAGCAACATAACCTACAATTTGAGAATTCTACTGGCTGTAATGCCATCGCAAATGTCGTGGACCTGGGAAATTCACGACGCTTAAGATTTACATTTAAAATGCATTAGACACAATAATGATACATAATAACGCATCGGCATGATGCTCGAAATGTCCTTATCGATGGATTAATCACTGATGCTGCATATTTCTTCCAACCCTCGGCGCTTTACAAAACTCTACATTATGCCACGACGTTTCGCGAGGCTGAATGGGGTGAAAGATATTTGAGATGAGACTGAGATCAGAGAATACCAATTTCTTCTGTGTGCAAACTGCATCGTCCAGAAGACAGTGGGCACCTACATCACGCCAAGGTGTCTTCCTCCAGTTCAAGATCGGCATCCAGAGGGATGCACGTTCTTACGCCGCCATGTGGCCCCCTGCCCTTGTGCTGAATTTCGAGCTCTCAGCAGGCCGCACGCTCGACATCCGAAGACGGCTTCACATTGATTCCGTCGCAGGAACCTTGATATAAAATTCAATTATTAGCACATCTACAATTTAACAATTTTATTACGATACTAATTCAAATTGCGTCTCTCAGTTCACTACTTACCTCTAAAAAGGGTGCGAAGTTTTCACATCTTGTGCGTCAGAGTGTCAAAATCCGAATGACGCCATCTTGTTCCGCTTTGATCGATAATGCGGCCGGCCGCTAAAAATTCGTAAATGATCCCGGTTCCGAAATGCACGCACAGTAGGTACCTACGCGTGTTAATATTATTTTATCGGTGTAATATTACGCGCGGTGATTGAAAAATAATATTTTTATCAAGTGTTCCGTGAAGGAGTGTGACGAATATTATTTATTACGTCACAACATATTGGCGTAGAGAAATCAGTCAAGAAATAATTATGTACAAATGAAGTACCTTAAAAAGGGATTTACCTTTTAAATTTGTAAGTATCCTGTAAAAAATATCCTTTCATATTATAATAAAATTTCTTTGAATATATCTCCCGACACCTCACAAAGAAGCTGAAATTATAAAAAGCTCGTATGTTTTATTTAATTTAATCTTGGCAACTGTTGTCCAAAAAATGTAACAAATGAAACGGGTCAGAGAAACCGCGACTAATTCATCCTTATTAGCCGGGTCACTTTTTACGACCCTTGCGAAAAAGGTCCCTTGCGTAATAAGGTCCGGGCCCATTAAGCAGGGCCGGCCAGGGGGGCACTCGCATTAAGCACTAGTTTTGAGCGGCAACATGGATGGGATAATAAAATATGACAAATTAGGTTCAAAGCACTTTTGAAAATTTTGGTTGCCAACTTCATAGTCAGAACCCTAAGCATTATATACACGAATAATGTGAATGTGTTCTATAGCGCAATAAACTGGATGGTAATATTTCTAGGGCGTATCCTAATTGCGTCTAATAAAACAACCCTACATGTTTTGATTCATTAACTTCTCAATTCCTTAGTAATACATCACTTCGTCATCGATTTGCGTTCCTTTGTTATGGATAGAAAAGAAATATGTTTTCGTAATTAATTTTTATTTTTATTTTACTTTATGTAATATTGTACAGTACATTATTAATTTAGAGATAGAACATAGGTAGGTACATAATAATTAAGTTACATTTAAAATTTGGTTATCAAATAAGCTTTTTCTTGCATCTTATAATGCAGGAAAAGATTGCCGGAATTCGGGGCCATAAAAAACGGAATAGAATGGAAAGAATAGATAGTTTATTTTAGTAGAAGAATTTATTAGTAGTAGAAATTATTTTTTTTCAATTCTTGGGTGTCCTCCCTTAGCTTAAAAATGTATTTAAATTCATCTTTATCTTGTCCTCAAACGAGTCGTGTGATGACTGTGGAACTGCGGTGGATTGCGTAGAATATCTGACGCCAAATTTTTTAATCCATAGCATTTTTTGTGCATTCCAGGGCTCTGATCAAATGTTTAAACATATCAGTCCATCGGGTTGATAGTCGTGTACGACATTATTACTTCCATCCTCCCTTGTACCAATCATGTTTCTCTGGTATCCTTATGGATTATCACACAACATGGCCTTAATGTCGGAGGACTCGGAACCGTATAGTTGAAGATATACACTGCTCTATAATTTGATAGCTCGAAAGGACAATGTACGCATCGACATATTTTATAACTATAGATTTACTTTAAATACACAATAAGTCAACCCTTTTCATTATTTATTTTTGTTCTTCTTCAAGCGTTATTTACATACTAGCCGTACAACTGTGAAATATCACGGAACATAATTTTAGTTTTATTTATACAATAATGGCTTTTTTTATTTATACAATAATTTTAATAGACAATAGTGGCCATGTCAATTAGATGCCGTCCGCGCGTCAGAGGTTCAAGTCTTTCTCCAGCAGTGTTATTTCGTTTTTTAACCTTGAATTCCAGGAAGTTACGGAGTTACGGTTTAGGGAGACAACGAAATTATTGTATTTAGATGTATATTTACAACAATACACATTAAACACAATGTCACTACTTCATTGTACAATTGAACATCACATTGATTGTGTGCAAGTGAAGGAATTGCACGTATTCGAGGTTTTTATAGCACTCTACACCTTTTACAGTAAATTACAAATTACTGCAAAGGTCTGGAACAATCTAGTAGATTTGCGAAACATTTACAACACCAGTATTATATACATATTATATTATAACAATACATTGTTTGACAATCAATACGTGACCATAAAAATTAGAGAACTGGTACGTTTGATCATAGATAAGCGGTAGCTAAGAGTAGAGAGAAATAAAAAAGTACCTACCTACGTATTTGTGAAATATTCTGGATAGACGATTTGTGCGAATTACGAAATTGGTGTGAGTTAAAAAACGTTGCTCCGATTAGGTTCGTGTCCAGTAACTTTGGTGAATTAATAAAACAATAATAAATTTTAAGTGTTTCATTTAATTCCTACAGCGATAATCTCGTGATATTATTAAATTATACATAATCGTGGTTGTTTAATCTAATGGCATATCATCTGCCTAGTAATTCAATAACTTAAGCTCGAGTAAAACTCACTTACATAAAGCAAACACTTTACAATATTAAAACGAGTATTTATTAATTTTTATAAAAAAATATAGGTACAAAAAAAATATTAAAAATCTATCGATATGAAATATTTGCCCTCGCTCTCTTGTACATTGTAAAGATGTATTTTTTATAATTTAGCCACCATATCGAATTGCGTTGAACGCATGATTTTTTCCGAATTACCCCATATGTTTTTACTACTCAGCTTTCTAAAGTACATAAAGAAATTTGTTTTTTAAAACCTTTCTGGAGAATTGTTTTATACGCTGAAGAAAACCGCAACAAACTATTCTTCAGTTTTATGGTAATAGACAGACAGCCGTTGCCTTTTATATATTATTTGATAACGTTCGTGTGTGTAAAATATATGGTATTGTATTGTTCTCGGTATATTTGTATCTATATATTCTATCATTTAAAAAATATTCAATGTATACAGAACTATAAAACGTACGCGTTTAATCGATGTCGTAAAATATTGATGACTAAAACAAAAACACTTAATTTACGCCGAAATATAAAATATAAATATCTAATCGATTTTTGTTGTGTCGAATATTGATAAATTGAAATGAAATGAAATGGCATTTTTAATTATTTCTCATTATGTTAAATTCGGAAACGCGCTTACTAACACAAATCACTGGCCACTCGGGGTCAGTTGTTGCAACTTGTAAATACTATATAATAATTTATTTCTGTTCAGAGTAATTTATTATTATTTGCGAATCCCTCTTGTGTCACATATCATTTCATTAAAATATATATATATATATAATCTATATATATATATAGATATATATATATATATGTTAGTATTAATTTCTTTGGGGGTAACCCACGTCAAAATCTGGTCCGAAGAAAGACCATTCGTCAATCGACGTTTCGCCTGAATCACAACAGGCAGCTTCAGGTTGTCTTGTTAATAAATTTCCGTCACGAGGGGAAGGGTTCCTTGTGATGCGCTTTGTACTCGATGTATATATATATATATATATATTACGAACTATGTGACTATACATACATATATATTACGAGCTTCAAGTGACACACAGGTTTAGGCAAGTAAAATCACATATCTCTCATAGCGAAACATCCTTATTGGACTTATTGGGGGACGCACGTGGGGTGGGAGGGGTACCGACCCCTGCGGGTCCTCTCGGATGAACAGGGATGTAGTTTACCCCAATTCGGAACCCTTGCAAAACAACGGACAATATAATCTGGCGTGCTTAGCAAACTGGACAGCGATGCGGGAGATAGGCAGACTGTTTTGCGCGCGTGATGTAAACATTTATAGGTGCTATTAGAACGCAATGCGGGTCAGAGCACCGACTATTATTATGCAAATAATCAAAACATTCATTTTCTTTAATCTCATTCAATTTTGTACGAAGCGTTTTGACTTGTTCGTTTTAAGACCTGAACGCAGTTTAAAACATATATTTGATTTCTCAGAGAGATTTGTTATAAGTAGATTAGACTTGATATTTATGTAACAGCACATTTTATAAAAAGGCAAAAATGAATTTTAAAAATTGAAAATAAAACCAACAACTCATACGATATAAATTGTTTTTGATTAGGCAGATACTATTCATTTCATTAAAATATATATTTGATATATCGAAGCTGGAAAGTAATTTTCTGTAAACGCCAAAATTCTGGTTTATCGTTCATTATCATCTTTGCTGGCCTTCCAGTATTGGTCTTGAATACGGCAGACTTCGGTGCTTGCTGTTCAGCCATTCTGTTCTGCGTAATGAGTTGTTAAACATTGCGGAGAATGTGTCCACAATAAGTACACAGCTTTCCTTGAATGGTTTTAGAATTACTTTAGTACAAATCAATGTTTTTTAGCCTGTTAGTAAATTAAGGAAGGTTTTACTTATTTAGTCCAATTGCTATGTATGAAGTTTTATAGACCAAATGAAAAAAAAATCTTAATACAAAATAACCCCAATAATTCTAACCCCGATAATTCGAAATTCGTCATGATTCTAAATATTTCGAACCCGCAAGACCCAAAATGTTACATTGATAAATTAGTAATAAAGTAGATTAGCTTCGATTATCCAATAACCCATTTATTTCGTAATTCGAAATAATTTTTTAGCCTCTTGCACCATAAATCACTACATTTTTATTTAACAAATATGTCAATATCGGGTACTTACTTTTTTCATGAGTTTTGCGATTGTTGGCGAATTTTGCAATCGCATTACGATTTAGAAATTAATAATCTATATAAATAAAAATGTAGATGTTCGTTTGTACAAAATCGATAATCTCTGAAAAATTTTCACCAATTGCTTTTAAATTTTAGCACAACTTTGCATTCGATTACAATTATGTTTTTATATACCTTGATACGGGTATCATGTTAGGCTTAGTGAAAGACAGAACAATGGTTGAAGAAATATTTATTTTATCGAAGAATATATACATACCGGTGTGCATTTGGCCCACAATTTAATCTTATAGCATTGACAATAATAAATATTCCCTGCATACCTTCATGACCCCCCATTATAAATTTTTGACAATGATTATAATACACCCACAACTATTTATCGACTGCTCGGTTTCACTGCTACTGAAATTTGATTTGTCTTTGATTGGTCTTAAGTCTAAAAGTAGAACTATAAAAGAAATTTCTTATATTATTCTTAGAATTACTCGGGAAAAACCCCGTTCCGTAACAGCCGCGCCGTCAGTCAGCCGGGTTCTCTACTGCCATCCGCGTGTCAGTGCGGACGGCAGTAGGGGACCCTACAGTTATCGTTGGATATCTTTAAAACTAATAACCGGATCTATTTGATATTTTCACAAAATATTTTTGAAACATTTTAATTTAGGAAAATGTAAAAAAAACGTTTTTTTAAATACTGACTACACGTAACCGCTTAAATTAATATTTTAGGTAAACTTAAAAAATGACTTGTGGAAAACTAGCTAGTCCTACTACAAAAAAATAATTTTGATTTTAATCTGATCAAAGGCGATAAAGCCATCTGATAAGGATGATGGTCGTGTTGGATAAGACTGGAAGAATACTTGAATTACGACCATATTTATCAATATTTTACTTAAAATAATAAATATTTGGAGGAAATTTTCTAATGCTATCGATATCGATAACTATTAATCGCATATTTTCCTTACGTAACATGAATTGACATCGTAGTCGCTTACTGGGATTTTTTACTACGGTGTGTTAAGGATATCTAACCAGTTATGCTATTTTAGACTATTTAACTGGCTTTTCTGATATTTCTGTATTTTAGTTATATTTCTTTATATTTATACTAAGTTATATTTCTGACAGTTATATGTAGTTACATTAAGAATAGAAATCATTACGCAAATTTTTATTTATTACGAAATCACGTATACTTTACAGTAATATGACTTGTAGGATACTTTCTATCACGGTACGCAGCGGGTTAATCGCAAAAATCTGGGGGGTATTCCTGTATTACCTGAATAGTATTTATAAGCGAGCTGATTCCTTGGAATTGTTTTGATTGGACTAGCTAGCTTTTTCGCTCGACACGACGCCGACGCCGACGCTGACGTGTACACGGGTCGGTGCGTCGTCTATCCCTTTCATCCAAGACACCTCTCCCTCTCTAGTATAGCTTCTGTCCTGCCCTTTCTCTTTATGATTTGGATACGATTTCATTTAACCTTTTGATACATTATGACGTCTGCAAAAACAGCGAATCGGCTTAAATTCACCGGCCTGACATCCGGAAACAAATAAGGCCTAATCCCCGCGAAAGCCTTCGGGATTTGATTTTGCCGGACAACAATGCGAAATGTTTTTTAAGGCATCCCCTTCTGGCTTCCACGCAGCTCGGGCTGGACGTCTGAAGGCTTTGAGTGGCAGAAATGATTTAATTATAAAATATTTTTAATAAAGTGTATTTCCCTTTCGGTTTAAGTTAAACTTAATATCACGTTTATTAAATACGTAATTAAAAAATATTTTAAAAGTAACATCTAGTTTAAAAGTATCTGAAAAAATGACATTTTAACAAACATATATTTACTCAGTAGTCCCCAGTAGATTTTTCACAAAAATTACGTTAGAATTATCACATTAAACAGTTTTGTAGTAATATATCGAATTTTTCATCAGAAACTTTGTGGAAATTCATTGTAATAAGGTATAAATAAAATACAACGTTGTTTACTTCACACAATGACACTAATTAAATTAAAATGTTATCGATGCTCACTGCATCATCTTCAGTAATAATACTAACTCTAAAGACTAGAAGACATGTTATCTACTACATGATGTGGGGTGGTCGGGAGTGGGGGAGGGGGAGGGATAGGCGAAAAGTGAAAGTGGTTGCTGGGCGGGGCTAGTGTGGATAGGAGGGGGGATGTTGTAGGTGCTGTGTGTATGTTATTGTGTGAAGTAAACAAAGTTGTGTTTTATTCAGAGTGAATTAGTTTTGTACTATTATTCCTATCACCTTCATCCCGTGTTTACTTTTAAAATGCTAAAAAAATCGTTTAACTTTATAAAACTAAAAGATTCTCAAGTTTTTTGTTTGTAACATTGTGGAAATTTATTTTTAATATTTAAAAAAATGAGGGAAAACAACATTGTTTTTTTCCACTGTATTTATTTTGAATTGTTAGAACGTTTTCGGGATTTCTCCCAATGTCACGTTTACAACTAAATAAAAAATAAAAAATAATTCGAGACAGAATTTATAGGGATTGGGTGGGTGTAATGGTGGTGGGGGTCGGGGGCGGGGTTAGAATGGATAGGAGTGGAGAGGTTATGGGTGGTATCTGGATGTTAATTATGTTTCTATTATTTATTTTATTATTATTTATTTCTAAAATCTCCAAGATGTCCATTCTTCTTCCTTTATTGCACCCATATAATAATTTCGAATCAAACTTATGTCCCTCCATTCTGGCATTCTCTGCCATTTCTGAATTTAAACTAAAGTTTTTTACGGCTCTCTTATGTTCTTTAAGTCCTTCCTTTATTTTTCTCCCACTTTGTCCGATGTAAACCGCGTAACAATCTTCACAACTTAATTGATTGATCACTTAATCTCCACAACTTAATTGATTGATTAAATATTAAAAGATTCTAGCACCGGCAATTGATTCCAGTACCTTACATGCAAAGCAAATGTTTTACCATCCTTTACGTTGGTAACGTACCCTAATACATGATTTGTACATTAATTGTTAAAAAAATTCATCGTGAGAACTTCAAATCATCTTATATTAGGCAAACTGGGAGGAAAATACACACAAGAATAAACGAACATCTAAAATAATTTCAGCATAAACTCGGAGATGGCTGACCATGCAAGATCAGATGGTCGTCGATTCACCCATGACAGCGTAGAGGTACTCCGTATATGCAGAAAAGGAAGAAAACTATACATTATAGAAAATTTAGAAATCAGTTTCAACAATAGTAATACAATCAACATTCAAACACCCTATATGACATTCCCCCTCTTGTCCATATTATCACCGCCCCGCAAACCTACCCCTTCCCAAAACTCCACTTCCACGCTAGACCCGACAAGTAGTCATTTGTCTTAAGGTTTAGTTTAGTTTATTACTGAAGATGACGCAGTAAGCGTTGAAAATGTTATAATTAAAACTTTTTTAATTAAAGTGTTATAGTGAGAAGAAAACAACGTTGTTATTTTTAATTTCTTAAAAATATATGAAAATATTTGTTTAGTTTAATTTGTCTAAGGGTTGCTATTATGAGCCTACCAATATGCGGACGATTTAAACGGAAACTGAGTGTAGTCAGTCAATTACAAACAAACAATCCATACATTTAAAAGTTTCTAACTGAATGTGACATCACCCCGCGTTTAAGAAACGAGAACACGATAGGATAGACGTAACATCTGTCCACTAAAGAGGGTTAGTTTTACCTACACACAGATATAATTATTTCCCATTATCAGTATCCATACAATTCCTTAGACTCTTCCGTTAGTTTTTAAGGAGGATTTCCGAGAGATTTTCGATTCAAAACAATATCTGAAATACGAGTTTTGCTCTCGTAGGATTCTTTAGATGCAACGTGTTGAAGATGTTGTGATTGTTAATTTATCGGTAACCCACTCGCCAAGTGATATAATAATTAAGGGTTGGATTCTCATTATTCTTTTCCAGCAACAAATAAATAATTTTCATGACACAAGATAGCATAGTCTTAAAACCGTAATAGAAGCAAAAATTAATATACAAGCATTTTCGGCGTAAAAATTAATATGAAACGTTTTTCACATTTCTATTTTATAATATAAAAAAAACTCTTGGTTTTCGTATTCCCACGAATACATCATAAGATTTGCCGATTCGTGCCTTTCTTCTCGCTGGATGTACTTAAAATATCAATGTTACTCCACTTTAGGTTACCTAGCCTACCAATTTAGGTTAGCCTAGCAGCAGTTAAAACGGAATATTTTTTGTAATTTTATGCCTTTCGTTTGTCTAACTTTTAATAACAAATATTTATATGCATTTATGCTTATAGGTAATATTTTTCCGCGCGTTTAGGTATTCAAACGTCATGCACGCGCGTTTATGTGTTTGTCTCTTTCAACCGATATAAAACTGGAATGTTCTTAGGTTTTCACGGCCACTCAGAATCTTCACGTTTGTGTTTACTGGGGTATTATGCCGTGTTGTTACGACCTTTCGGGCCGACGTTTCGGATCCCATTGCAGGGTCCATCATCAGGGCTGATGTGTTGTCTTGAATGTTGGTGTTGTGGTTAAGTATCGGCTTGCAATACCGTGCCGAAGTCATGATGTGTTGTATTGTGTTGTATGTATGATTCATCTGTTGTCTGATCACTATCTCTGCGGAGTCTGCGACGAGAATGACTTTGAAGCGCCGGATACCAAGATGTTTTTAATTTGAGACCATCATCTCTATTAATGTTTATCGGATGCTTGTAGATTTCTAGTGCTTCCTTGATAAGACGCGCATGGTGACTCTTAGGCTTTCCAAGGATTTTCGGTTCGAATGCAAAATGATGGCCGGTATCCAGAAAATGCTCAGCCAGTGCTGATTTTTCTGGATGACCGAGTTTGCATGCCCGTTTGTGCTCGTTGACCCTTTTGGAAATGGTACGCGCCGTTTGCCCCACGTATACTTTATCGCAGTCTTGACAATCGAGTCTATACACACCGTCTGTTTCTAAGCGATCTCGATCCTTCGCTGATCTCAACATATCCTTAATTTTGAAGTTGGTACCAAAAACTGTCTTAATGTCTCTTTTCTTGAGAGCTCTGGCAATTCTGTCTGTAACGCTTTGGACAAAAGGCAGAAAGGCGATGCCTTTGCACTCAGGTTCTGTATGTTTTTCAGGGCGAACAGACCTCGTACTTATGACGCGTTGTATCTGTCGCTTCTGGTAACCATTGCCTTCCAGTGCGTCGCTGAGTGTTATCATTTCCTCCTGTAGATATTCATCTTGGCATATCCTTTTGGCTCTCGTGGCCAAAGTGTTGATGAGACCTCTTTTTTGAGCAGGATGATGGTGGCTCAAGTTACTTCGCGGTATCGCGAGCGCCGGTCAAGGCGTGTCGATGGCGTCTCGGGCTTTTGGTCGGGCGCTAATCCCTCGAGCGTGATTGGCTCGAGAGATTAGAAGTTCAGGTAGGCCCGGCACGCCACAGGCTCGAGAAATTAAAAATCAGTGTCAATGAGCATTTGAGATGTCTTAACAAAAATAATTATTCAGAATTTTCGAATTATCTAGTAGAATCTAACCACTCTTTTGATTTACATATTGGTTGCAAAAATTTGCATCCTAGAGGTTTTAACCTTGATAACCCAGAAATATTAGAAATTATAAAAAGTATAAATAACAATTTAAATATTATAAATAATCAAAATAAATTTAGTAAATAGCCCTCTCTGTATTAATTACCTACCTGTTTTCCGTTGTAATTACTTTGTACTTTATTTGTAACCACATCCCCCTGTTAACTTCCTCTCACCATAACTAATCTGTCTATGCTAGAAAATTAATTATAGTACATTAATTTATTATACTGAACGTTTCCGAAACATGTTATTTTTTTATAACAATATTTAAGTGTTAATTATTTTATTTATAAAAAGTGCCACAAAGGAAATTTGTGGAAAAAGATTTAAAAATAATTCGCTATTTCTTTGCGCCGATTCCTAAAATGCAAAGACTTTTGCAAAGTTTATTACAAGCAGAAGGATGATGTTATGTTTAGGAGATATGGCTAAGTAGCTATATTATACTCTGGCTATAAATATTGCTATCCATTTCCACGTTGTCATATAATATGGTATCGATAACCACATGGTTAATTAAAATCTCTCCATTTAAACCTAATAGGTATATCGTGGCAAAAAAAAAACGATGATCTTAATGGGAAATCCCAATTATAACAATATCGAATGTCCATACGTAACCGTAACTAAAGTCCAACAGCTAAATATTAATAAATATATCGATCTCATTCTTAAATAAAATGGAAACATTATTCCGTTTTCAAAATAAGTATGATTCCAAAATTATTATTAAAAAATAAAACAAAAACATTTACTTCATGCTTTTTCAATAAAGTGCTCTGAATTAGATTTTTTTTAATAATTCAGTTTAACGAAAATGAAAATTAATATCCCATAATATTGGTATATATCATTTATCAAAATAAACAATTCTCTATACAACAATGTCCGTCACTAACACTACCACATTAATGTTGCGGGTTATAAAATAAGGCATATAAAGTATTATCTCAACTTAACGATGTCTGTCACTGACGCTACCAGATAATACGCACAGATAATGATGAGGTAAAATATAAAAAACTAACCCATTAAAAACCAGTTTTCATTTTACTCCCTTTCTTTATAAATTAAGTTTACCATCATGTAATAATTGATTGACTGAAAATGAAACATGTCTAGACAAATATCTATGTCAAGAATCTCTTAAAATATCTCTTTATTATTTGATTTCTTCCCAAAAACCGAAGTGTGCTGTCATCAATGAACCAATTGTCATAAATTTTCAAAATTCGTAGTGAAGTAGCTATTATACTATAATTATTATTATTATTATTTTATAGATCTTTTTGAACGTCGCCACGAGTCTGCTTGCAAAGTTTCAGCTCGATTGGATCACGGGAAAACGGTTAAAAATTGATCCAAAGTTTTTTCGACAAAAAGGAAACAAGCAAGCAGACGCCACGAGTTAAAAGAAAGGAAGTAATAATGAGGTTTGAGAAGCAAAAAAGCATAATAATAATTCTCTCTTTGTCAAGACGCTACGCTATTCTAGATACCTCTGCTCTCATAGCCTTAACTGGCGGCCGAAATATATAATAGTGCGTCATTTTTGACGGGTTATAGCTAGTTAATAATTTTATAATGTAGTTGTAAATTATTAGTTTATCCACTACACATCGGACGAGGATACAAGATAATATATTAAAAACTTTGTAAAATGACCGCAGCTCTGCTTAATTCTATTATAATTTGTTTTATTTGTTTATATTTTACAGAGTTTTTGATTTTACTAAATGGGATATTAAAGATTCACTAATTAAACAATGCTAATAATAGACAATGGTGTAATCACAGAAGAACACCGAAACATTTTCGTCGTATTTTTACAATATTTCCCAAATTCTACGACAGAATTTATTAGCTTTAGGATTCAGTTACAGACGCCTTGGGCCTATTAAAATATTATAATTCGATCCTCGAAGATAAAAGATTCGAAGTAAAATAACGCTTGATAATTTGCAGATAGCCAAGGTGAACGCGTATTTTTTGTATTTTATATAGGTATATACTGTACCTGTTTCCTTCTTAGAAGGATGAAAAATAAATGTAAGTCCTCTTACTTTAATCTTAAAATAATGTCGATAAACTCTGGGTTTGACATAATTACGTACTTAAATAAAAATCATTCAAAACAGATTTGCATTATATATGTTTATTTTTATATTAATGTCAATTTATATAGCGCCATTTTTGCGTAAGAGACGCTTCAAGGGCGCTTTACAGATGTGACATCCCGAAAAAATGAGTTTTTAGGCTTAAAAAAAAGGGGATTTAAAATATTGGATTGCCTAAGTGTAATTTGGTTTTCCAAATATTTTATTTTTTTAATATATACCAGACGCGGAACAGATATTTTCGGTTTAAATAAAATCTAGCAGCTTCTGCTCAAAAGTAATTGAAAGTCATTGCAATAATACAGTCCCCTCAATGAGAACAAATATTTTTTTCTAATAAGTAACGTATTTATGAGTAAACAATAAAAACTAATGAGAGGTATAAGAGTTCATTTAATAAATTATAAAAATATTAAAACAATATATTTAATCAATTTTATGATAAATAATTCTCGTGGATCAAAATTGTATGGAAGGGTTACTATGGATCAATTGATGAAACAGATTCAAATAGATGATTCCGGCAGCTACCAGTAATGCAAGGAAGATTCCAACAGTTACCGACAATAGAAGGCTCTGGGTTTAAATCCCGATTACTAAAGTTTTTCGATTATTTTTTTATTTTATTTATATTCTGTGTATGTTTTGTTTTTATTAATTGAATTTGTTTTAAGTGCCTATGTTTATTAACTTATTTACAGCTTTTTAATTATATATTTGTATTATATATATATATTATATAATATATAGATAACTATATTATTTAATTACATGTGTAACGTAAAATTTCTTATTTAATATTAAAAAATATGCGTAAATATTTTTTCTTTTTAATATGTAATGTAGTAGTATATGTAGTATAATAATATTCATTACATTAATATAAAGGCTCATAATAAAAATACATCTACAATAGAGACTCGATACCAGACTGAGTACAGCAAATAAGTCGTTCAAGCTTTCGTTTCTAAATAAAAAATTAAATTCTTACTTACTAAGTACAGCAAATAAGTTGCTTAAGCTTTCGTTTCTAAATAAAAAACTAAATTCTTATTTCCACGAAGAAACACCTTACCTTTAAAATTCTGTAATATTAGGTCCTTACATATGAAATTGGTGTTTTGCAGTACTGGCAAATTTGATCTCAAATATCTTCTCTTTGGTTAGGAATTCCAAATCCAAATTTATACAGCTATTTACTCATGTATTTGTGTTTTGAAAATTATAATTCATTTGTTTTTTCCTCAATTGTTTTTTTCTTTGCGTCACTCAGTTTACAAAATGAAAAACTTGAAATATCGCGTTATTTACGAGTACGAGTTCCACCGTGGCACCGGTGCTGCAGAAACGGCTCGAAGGATTAATGATGTGTATGGCGACGGTGCCGCAAAAGAAAACACGGTGCGTTTTTGGTTCCAACGTTTTCGTTCTGGAAATTTCGACCTGCAGAACAAGCCCCGTGGACGGCCGGAGACCAAAGTTGATAATGAAGAATTGAAGGCTATTGTGGAAGCGGATCCATCGCAAACCACATCCGGTTAGCTGCAGGCTGCGGTGTTAGTGATAAAACTGTTTTAATCCACTTGAAGCAAATTGGTACGGTGAAAAAGCTTGAAAGGTGGGTACCGGAGGGGTTGGGGGAGAGTGGAGGCAGGGATAGGGGGTGGTGAGATATCTTTATGGTGCGGACGAGGAGTGGGGGGGGGGTGGTATTGCAGGTCCGGTTGAGGACCGTTTACGGTTCGGGTCGTCAGCCGGTCACGAATTGAGTGAATTAAATCAACAAACGCGCGTTGACTGCTGCGTTGCATTACTCAAACCGTCACATGATGAAGGGATTTTAAATCTTAAATCTGGCCAGACGATTACGGCAGATGTCTGTTGTCAGCAACTGCAAACCATGATTGAAAAGCTAGCTGCTAAACAACCGAGGCTGGTTAATCGCTCTAGGCCACTGCTGCTTCATGATAACGCTAGACCACACACTGCACAACAGACGGCTACCACATTAGAGGAGCTTCAATTGGAATGTCTAAGACATCCACCGTACTCTCCGGACCTTGCCCCAACAGATTACCATTTTTTTCGAAATTTGGATAACTTCTTGCAAAGGAAAAAATTCAACTCCGATGGGGCAGTCCAAACCGCCTTCAAAGATTTTATTGATTCCCGTCCGAATGGTTTTTTTAGTAAAGGGATCGATGAACTACCTATGAGATGGCAAAAGTGCATAGATAGGAATGGTACATACTTTGATTAAATAAAAATATTATAATAAAAAAAAATCGGCTTTATGTTCCTCCCATACTAAACGTCAATTTCATATGTAAGGACCTAATATTTCTAAGAGTTTCATATTTTACACTACTTGTCCTCTTGAAGATAATTAAAAAGATACTTTAAATGAACCCAATAAAATACACAGTTTTAAATAACAGGAGAATGGTGAAGGTATTAAGGAGCTGGGAACTTGGGATGCTCCACGACTCAGGAATGCGTTATATTGCCATGGACGAGGCGTGAAGACAGGGCTGACGAGACATGTAACCCCAAAAGTTCCTTCACATGAGCCATCAGAGCATCCACTGAAGGGATGACCGAGACGAAAATAGATGAATAGCACCAAGATAGAGCCGCAAGCGATGAATGAGGAGATCAATTGGGTTACATCAACATTGTCAAGAGATAGGTAGCGCTCGATATCGACTGCGGTCATGAACTTGTGTGTCTTCTTAGGTCACGAAACCTTTTGATTGTATTTATTCTTTTTTAATATTCTATAGAGACGGCATTTAATTAATTTAATTTATTTAGCAAACAATTATTACTTACTTAGTTGATCAACCAATATATTGTGCAACATTAATGTAACATAACAACAATCGTTAACTACAACTAATAGATCAGTGAGAAAGAATAAATATTTCTGAAAGATATTAACCTCTAACCATACGGAGTAATGTGATGTGATGTGTTTCGCTGCAGTGATGGACCTCTAGGCCTGCTGTAGTGTTAAATAATAAAAAAGTGGCGAAATATAAATTACTTTAAGGTTGTTAAATAAAGTCATTTAATTTTGTATATGTACATTAGGGTGTCCCTTATATGACCAAAAAATTTTTTTTTTGATTTTGAAAAAGAATTCCCCCTTACTTTTTTACAACTACCATGGCCTATTCAGATACGAAATTTAATACTTTTACGATGATTCTAACCCGTGCCGATGAAGCCCCAAAGTTTTTCAAAATAAGAAAAATTCACCTCTTCTAGATATTATGGCAGTTTAAAATGTTCCATTATTTTTAATTCATAAAGTAAACTAAAATATCAACAAATAATGAGGAAATATATTAAAAAAGAAAAAAAATATCATTTAATTAAGATATTTTCTCTTTAGCGTGTCCTTTTTGTAGTCAGGGTACAGTTTTCTGAACACAGCATAAATGGTACTGCTTCTGTTCTTCCTGATCTGTTATTTTGCCATGAAAATATGGCATTCATTTCACAGCTCTTTCTAAAGTTTTATTGACTGTTTTAAGACAATTAACTTTTCTTTTTACGTCCATAAAAACAGTATTTTCTTTCCATGACGTAACACTATCTTGAAGGAAAGTGCTTTCAATCTTCAATCTTGTGTGTTGGCAAAACTTGTTCGCTACTTGAGAAATAACTGTATCAAGTTTCTCATAATCTTTTAAAGTTTTCAAAAAGTACAAATCTTGCTTTAACTCTCAAAATGCACTGGTTTTCACATAAAAATTTAATTAACATAACATAAACAATAAATAAGCAAATATATCTCAGTGATTTTTTTCCTTTGTACTCATTTTAAATTGAGACTGCAACAAACATATTTTCAAAGAGTACAGTTTTCTGAACGTCTCTTTCCATCCACCGCGCTTGATGCATAGCACAGAAGGCCTTATTTTCAGATTTTTATCCTCATCACTACCCAAAAACACAATGGATAACTCGACCAGTTCACGGTATTCATCTCTCACAATAGTCATGATTTTGTAATTCATGCTTATAAAACAGTAATAATTGATCGATTTCTCCGTCCTTCATATGTTGTTTCGCAAATTCGGAGCAAGTTTGGATGTAAGTAGAATCAATATTATTCCAATTATCTCTTATCTTTTTAAACAGGGGAATATCAGGACTTTTAGTAACTTGAGGGATTTTTGCTTTTCAGGACGAGTTCATAAACTATTATTATTAATTAATTAATTATTATTATTATTAGTATTATGAATGAAACAAGTAAACAATAATACCTCTCTTTCCAGCTTTTATTCTTACAGAGCGCATGCTCCACAATGGCCAGTCTAATCCAAGTAACAGTTTCTGGTCCCAATGAAAAGTTATTACTATATCAGGCACATTCTTTCCTGATTTGAGATCGAATCCTTTGAATGGACTATTTATTAATTGGATATTCGTCTATGGTGAGACCAAGCGCTTTTATGGCGGCCTGAAGAATATAGACGGAATCTCTAATGCTCAGCTGGCATCTGTCTAAAGCCGCAATCAGTTTTGTTGAAAAAAATCCGTTCTCCCTCTTTTTTATGATGTTACAGTCACTACAGCAGCGGTTGATGTCTACGGCAAAGGTTCTTCGACAGAACTATTTTCAAATCCTTGCCGCGGTAGAAAATCATAGGCCGTGACCCTTCTTCTTTCTCAGCTAATTTCTTATATAGGCCAACCAAGCAGTCCGGACATCTCGGTTCCCTCTGTTTTCACAAGAACACTTTATCTTCTCTATCTTCCTTCTTTCGAGGGCATCTACGTGTGCAATATCAAATAAGTTAACCAAATCCATTTGGAATTTTTCCGCTCGCCGTTTGCGAATTTCTCGGGATTTTGTACTATTATTTTGAAGTTCACGCCAAATATGATAAATGTCAATAAATTTCTTAACACAATTTGGAAGTGATTTCGTGGATATTCTTGCCGTTTCCCAGAAAATAACACATTCGCGAATGACTAGAGTAGCGTTTTCACTGACAGTCAATTTAACTTCACAAATATTTAAAAAATTACTCAGCAAGAACTTGTCGATTTGATAGTAATTTTGCACCTGTTTTTTGGTGATTTGCTTCTCCAACTAAGAATATACGTTTTTAGCACTTCGTAATTCAAACGACATTTTATTCAAATTAAATAAAACTGTTGATATCGCGAATTATTGCATTTGAATGACGACAAAGTGAGTGCGTGCCGCCCGCGCGCTTGTGCTCTAGCGCAACTTGTACGACAATGTTGCGACACGATTGGGCACGGGTTAATGTGTTCCAAATGAACTGAAATTTGGCATGCAAGTGTTTTATATCAACACAAAAAGAATTAGACCCTTTGCATTAAAAAGTTGTTGAGTTGAAAAATAAGGGACGCCCTACGGAACATACATATTATATTTAGGAAACAAAGGTTTGATTCGAACGGTATATATTTGCATCGAAAATATATCAGAGGGAGGAGAAAAGGTTAAAGGGGAGGGGGAAATACAGCCTTTGTTACCAGCCGAGTCCTTAAGAATAAGTTTCCAAATTTTAAGTCCGATCGATCGAACGGTATAGATTTGCACCGAAAATATATCAGCGGAGGGGAAGGGTTAAAAAAATAGGAGGGAAATGCCGCATACTTTACCCGCCGATTCCTTAAGAATAAGTTTCCAAATTTTGAGTCCGATGAGTCGAATGGTACAGATTTGCATCGAAAATATGTCAGGGGAGAAGAAGGGGTAAAGGAGTCCGAAAGAATAAGTTTCCAAATTTTGAATTTGTTTGGACAAAGTTTACACATTTGCATTGAAAATATGTCAGGGGGAGGGAAAGGGGTATGAGAATACGGGGAAATGTTACCTATGTTACCCGCCGGGTCCCAAAGCATAAGTATGCAAAATTTGAATCGAATCGGACAAACGGTGTGGATTTGTATAGAGAACAGACAGGCAGGCAGACAGACAGATATTGAGTTTTATAGGTATAGATAGATATTATAATATTATTTATATATATTTCATCATTATATATATTTCAAGAATTAAGTCATTGTTACAGACAACCAGATAAAACCAGATACTGTACTTTTAACCATGTTATTAGATTATTATGCTCAGTTAAGGGACATTTATGTTATTAAAGCTAGAGTATTGTTAGAGCAAGCATTTATTCCAATCTCACACAATATCAAGTTATTGATATATGTGTTCAACCAATGACATCCTTCGTATATGTTCTTCTTTAAGTGTCATGTCTTCACTTTATAACATGTGTTATGTATGTTGTGCTCTAATTCAAATGTCTATCAATATTTCTTGTTTAACCACAATATACAATATTAAAAATATTTTAGCATTTATTTAAACTGAATCAAAAACACAAAAATAATTTTTCAAAAATACGTCATGAGTGATTGAATATAATATCTTTATTTACTACTAGTTCTTCATACCCAGCGTTGCATGAAAAACAAATTTGAGATGGGTTCCATTGTTTTGCAAAGTCTATAATTTAAACAATATTTCCATTTAATCAAGGCTGGGTTGGATAGGATGTCTAGGGAAGAAATGAGGTCTATTTTTTCAGTCGGGAAAGTGTATGCAAAATTTAGGTCCAATCGATGAAGCGGTGTAGATTTGTACAGAAAATATATCTGGAGGGGAGGATGTGTTAAAGGGAGAAGCGGAAATGTCGCCTATACTACCCGACTGGTCCTACAAAATAAGTTTGCAAATTTTGTGTCCGATCGGTCGAACGGTATAGATTTGCATTGAAAATATATCGAGTGGCGAAGGGTAAAACGGGGGGGGGGTAAATATCGCCCATGTTACGCGCCGGGTCCTATAGAATACGTTTCAAAATTTTGAGTCCGATCAGTCGAACGGTACAGATTTGCATTGAAAATATACAGACAGGCATACATTGAGATTTATTGATATACATAGATATAATAATTCATAAACACCGAAAATGCATCATCATTATATGCATTTTCTTCCCTCACGCAATAAAGTAGATAGCAGGCCTTCGAGAATAAAGTATTTTGCAAGTTTACGGCACAAGACGTAATAATTTAATGGGGGAATGAAGGGGGAATTAGAACTTCATAAGTAGAATGTCGCACTCTATATATTGACGAAGATGAAAGTATGCAAGGACATGTTGCGAGAACTGATTAAAGCCATGTATTCACTAGGGAACAAATCGCGAAACATTCCGCTCGACATGTCGCATCAACATCTACGCTCATGTTTCGGGGACAATGACGCGTCATTGACGTGTACACACCGGGACTCGCATATCTTGTCGCGGAAATGTCATCCGATGAGGTTATGGATGACAGCTGCGGTATCACATTTGGCGAAAACGGGGTTCCGCGCAATTCGAAATGTTTTTTTGGGTCGCAATTTCAACGAGGTTTTACTGTAGTAAATTGAATGTTATTAAAAACAAGGTCCTTTTTGCAAATAATTATTTTCCAGACGTCACGGAAATATATCGCCCTATGAGGTTATGATGATAGCCGCGTATCTGTTTATGTTAATGAGTTTATCGAAAAGTAAGAAGAGAAAAAAGAGGAGAATGCGAAATTATTAACTGCAAAGAGAAAGAAGGACGGACATTCTATGCGATCTTCGATCGATACAGCTCGATGAGTTCGAGAACGATTTCGTTTCCCCGCATTGTCATCTTGACAGATACAGCGCATGCGTATTCACTTGTAAACATACCACGTGGTACTGACGCTCCGCGGAATGTTGCAGTGAGTACGCTCGGGTACCGTGCGCATGGCAACGTTGCCACGGCACGTAGAAATACCGCGCTATGTTGTGCGCGAGGTCGCGGAGCAGTGCACGACGTTGCAACGTCACGTAGACTCTATGCCGCGCATGCTGTTGAGGGACAATTTGTCCCATAGTGAATACATGGCTTAATTCCGTTGCACGCACCAACCCTTCACACACAGGTTAACAGGATCGATACTGAAGCAAGACCAGGAAACAGACAGACCGAACCACAATGGCAATATCAATTGATGGATGGCGCTCTGTAGCGACTGCTACTGACTTTCGAATCGCACGAGGCCGGTAAAGAAGAACAAGTTAACTGCAGTTATTTAAACTAGAGTAAACTTTTCATTTGTGTAACTCCTGTCTGTCCTGTCGTATCTATCTAATTTATTTTATACAAAGGCACGTAATAGATATATATGCATAAATGCGAAGAAACTAATCTACTCCGAGATTCTTTTCGTATAAATTTGCCTAAAATCAAAGTATATATGAGATGAACATTTCTGAAAATTTGGGAGAGAGTCCTCGACATTTCTTGCGTATGATGATGAATATTTAAATGTGTATAAATTATTATTTCAGCCTGAATATAAATGAATATTGTAATCCCTCAATTATTTCTGTAGTATTCGCTGAAGAGCCTTTCTGGTGTCTCCAGAGATAATGATTTAATATTGTAATAACAGCCGCATTCACATTGAAATTATGAAACTATCGCCATTATATGCAATTGAGCCTTAAATTAGTTATTTAACTTCATACTAAATTTAAAATGTAAATTAACCCAATAAACTTTAAAATAATATAATGCATGATGTTGCTTAGAAAGCTTTTATAATTAAAATATTCAAGATTTTTTTGTGAAACATTGTGGAGATTCATTTTTAATATATATATTAAATACTAGCTGTTTATACCCGGCGTTGCACAGGTTAAAGATTAAGTTTAAAATAAATTTATGAGGGTAAACGAAGGTTCGATTCGAACGGTATAGATTTGCATTAAAAATATATTAGGGGGAGGGGAAAGGGTAAAATAATAGGGGAGATATGTCACCAATGTTAAACGTAGAATAATTTTGCAAATTTTGAGTACGATTGGTCGAACGGTACAGATTTGCATATTAAATATATCAGGGGGCGGGTAAAAGTAAGAAGGGAAGGGAAGAAACGTCACTTTTGTTACCCGCCGGGTCCTAACGAATAAGTTTCCAAATTTTGTGTCCGATCGGTCAAACGGTACAGATCTGCATGAAAAATAAATCAGGGTAGGGGAACGGTTAAAAGAATAGGGGGAAATGTCGCACATAATACCCGCTGAGACCTTAAGAATAAATTTACAAATTTTGAGTCCAATCGAGCAAACGGCACAGATTTGCATTGAAAACATATTTGAGGAGAGGAAGGGTAAAAATAATAGGGGGAAAATGTTGCATGTTTTACCCGCCGAGTCCTTAAGAGTAAGTTTCCAAATTTTCAGTCCGATCGGTCAAACGGTACAGATTTGTATCGAAAATATATCAGCGGAAGGGAAGGGTAAAAGAATAGAGGAGAAATGTCACATATGTTATCCGCCGAGTTCTTAAGAATAAGTTTCCAAATTCTGAGTCCGATCGGTCAGGTTAAACGGTACAGATTTGCATCGAAAATATATCAGCGGAGGGGAAGGGTTAAAAGAATAAAGCGGAAATGTGAAATATGTTACCCCCGCCGGGTCCATAAAAATAAGTTTCCAAATTTTGAGTCCGATCGGTCGAAAGGTACAGATTTACATCGAAAATATATCAGGGGAGGGGATGGCTTAAAATAATAGGGGGAAATGATCCATATATTACCCGCTGAGTCCTAAAGAATAAGTTTCCAAATTTTGAGTCCGATCGGTCAAACGGTACAGATTTTCATCGAAAATATGTCAGGGGAGGGGAAGGGGTAAGAGAATAGGAAGGAAATGTTGCCTATGTTACCCGCCGGGTTCCAAAGCATAAGTACGCAAATTTTGAGCCCGATCGGTCAAACGGTTCAGATTCGCATCGAAAATAGGTCAGGGGGAGGGGGAGGGGTAAGAGAATAGGGAGTAAATGTTGCCTATATTAACCGTCGGGTCCCACAGCATAAGTATGCAAAATTTGAATCGAATCGTACTAACGGTGTGGATTTGTATAGAGAACAGACAGACAGACATTGAGTTTTATAGGTATAAATGAATTGAATTGAAAAATACTGTTTTTTCATTGTATATTTTATTTAAATGTTAGAACGTTTTCGCGATCACTCTCATTATCAACTGAAAATCTGAAAATTTGAAAAATGATAAGTTGAAAATTTGTAATTGATAATGATAAATCTCGAAAATGTTCTAAGACTTAAATAAAAAAAACAATGTGTTTCAATTCAATTCATATTTAATCTTTTATAATTATCGTTAGAGGCACCGTCAAACATGCTATTTAAAGTGCCGTCTTGTCAAACATACGATCAAAGGTGCCGTGAAACGTGCTGTCAACAAACATGTCATAAAATACGTCGCCAAACATGATTTCGTTAAATTTGTTTTTTTAAAGAAATATATACCCTAGAATACATTTCCCAACTTCAAACAAAAAATTAAATGCACTTTCTTCGGTCATGACCAGGAAAAAAAGATGTTGAAAAGTCGCAAAGATGTCCCGTCACAGAAAGCCCCGATAAAATAAATTAAAATATTGCACCTTAGACACTTTTATTATAATTATCAGACGCCTGCATTTATAGAATACAAGAAAGAAAGATCCGTTAACAATAACGAAATATTAATAAGCCTCAGCGTGTAGGATTCAATGGAAATGTATGACGATTCAATCTTTAAAATAAGTCTTCTCCACAAAGTTATCCAATCCAATTTCAATAAGAAAACTTCTCCACCCTATAATAAATTGTCAAGCAAAAGGAAATTTTTTTTCGATTATTTCTTCTTAATATTCTTAAAATTCAATTTATTAAAGGTTATATTACATACAATTACTAATTAACAATACTTTCTTGACAGATCAACATAAAGTAATTTACATCTCGTTTAATTACCGTAAAAAATATGCTAAGAGTGCAAGAAAATCAAAATACAATATCAAAATTAAGTTTGTGCCACAAAGCATTTAAAATCTGTGCATCAATTTTTGAAA
>JADDOH010012444.1:0-53925 GCA_016648135.1 Agrypnia vestita | reverse complement strand
AGCCAGCTATATATATATAAAAATTTTAAGACATTATATAAAAATTTAATATTTTGAAAGAAATGATCATATAATGATTTTTTAAATTTTGAGAGGGATAGATTTAAAATGTCGACATATGTAGGTAGTTCATTGCCAAGTTTGTGCATTGATAACAAAATTATATTATTCTTAATATAATGTAATGAATATGGTTGCATGATTGACATCTTCGTCGACAGTATGGAGAAAGTAAAGTTTACACTTAAAGAGGCAATACTGCTTCGTTACTGACTTCAGCTGTTAATATGTAATGGTGGGTAATATATATTTTTCGTACACATTGCCGCTTTGTACTTTATATTTTTAATTTCTGTACTCATGTTTTGGTGCTATTCCGGTACTTTTAATAATTTGCTACTTGTAATTTATATTGTTTAATGTATGTTCTTTTAATTTTATGATATATTTTTTCATGTAAAAGCCTATACGCATTGATGCTCGTTACCTACTCTACATTTTTAATTTTTATACTCATGATTTGGTGCTATTCCTGAAACTTTTAATGTATGTGCTTTTGAAATTTATTTTATACTCTTTATGTAAAAGCCTAATGGGCGTAAACAAATAAATAAAAAAAAAATAAATAATTTTTATTATCATCTCGAATATTTGATATCCACTCTCCGGCAAATTTTAATATAGTTTAAATCATCTTAATATAATTTATCATTTTAATATAGTTTAGGAATAACGGGATTCTGTAATTTCTACAAGTATAAACAACCCCAATCTTACAAAATCCATTTTATGTAGTGAAAGACGCGGGACTTATATTCTTCCTAAAATGTAAAATGAACCCGGTCTAGATGAAACATCCTTATTTAGTTTCAGGACAACGAGGTTTACGCGTTCCACGAGGAATATGATATAACCCGATCTAAACGAAGGTAATTTTATATAATTTTAGGACAACGGAACTTACAAATTTCATAAGGTATATCGTGAAGCCAATCTAGGCGGAGACACTACGTATATTTTAAACAGAGTAAGAGTTTAAATTTTACCATCAAGCCTAATACAACGCAAGAATGTCCTAGGCATAGTAAACAAAATAGCGGTCAAAGCTGTAGTGTTTCTATGTTCACACGTTTTAGCTCAAAACGAATACTATAATTTTCACATTTATAATACAAGACGCGAATTTCTAAACGAATCATTTTAAAATAGTTCTGATTGAAATCTACATGTTTCATATTTATTAAATGAAGGCGCGAATTCTAAACGAAACACTAACATTGCTCAAAAACGGGACCCTATATTTATATATGCTTAAAATGAAACGCGAATTCCCGAACGATAGCATTTTATATAACTAAGTGTAACGAAATCTTATATAGTTTATAAATAAGAAGACCCGACCCCAGGCGGTTTTTATATATTTTCAATATAACGAGGCCCTATAACATCTTTATAAGTATAATACAACCCCGGTCTATCGAAACAATGTACTAGAAGTTTTTATATGTTTGAGTACATGATATACGTTTTTTATACGCGTTTTTATACGCGAGATTTACGTTTTCGTACAATACGAAGTACCCCAAATTATACAACCGCGAAGTTTACATCACTCCTAAAGTATAACCAGGACTAATTGAAACATTTTTCATAGTTTAAGTCCGCGAGGCAGATATCTTTCATAAAATATAAAATAACCAGAACCAAATTAAACATATTTTTACCTTATAGACTTTCCCCAACGCGCGTAATAATCCCGGCCACATGAAACGTTTTTATATGTTTTAATAGCGCGGGACCTATGTTTTCCTATATAATATAAGATAACCCGGGCCGAACGGAAGCAATTTTATATACTTTATAAAATAGTGAAACTTGTACTTCTGTAAAACCGTAAATAAACCCCGACCCCCACGAGATTATTTTATATAATTTTTTAGAATAATGAAATTTCATACATCTGTAAAATTGTAAATAAGCCCCGATTCTCACGGAATTACTCTATATACTTTTAAACGAAATGAAAATCTAGATTATTATGGCTGAACCTGATACCCCGCGAGATCAGCTATATATTTTTCACTAGACCTATTTTTAATCCCAGAATTTATTCGCTATAATTTTAACGGACTCTTACTATAAAACATAAACAAAAAAAATATTAAAATAAACTAAATATTCTTTCGATAACTAAAATAAACCCGGTCTAATCGAAACATTTCATATAACGAAATATTATATGCCTTACAAATGTAAAAATTAAAATGAGACCTCGCGTATTTAGCAAAGATAGGTATTTTATAAGACTTATTTAAAATCGAATCTGTTAGTAACAACTCCCTTATCTTTTAACAACTTCCCGCGTGTTTAGCATAAAATAGGTATCTTTATAACGCACAGCTAGTTTCCATAGATCCGCCAATACTATACTTAGTAAAACGAAAAACAGCTAGTTTCCAGAGATCCGCCAATACTATACTTAGTAAAACGAAAATTTAACTAAATTTGAACTCTACCGTTTCCTGAAATTCTGCGAATATTATTCTGTGAACCTAGTAAGACGACAAAAATAATTAACTTTATAGAACATAGTGATTTCCGAAGTTCCGATATGCCAGATTAATTACCTTTATAAAATAAAATCAAACCCGTACTCTGAGTTAAAACCCTTTTAACAGGACCTCGCGTATTTAGCATAAGATAGGTATTTTTACAAGATTTATTAACAATTTCCCGCGTGTTTAGCATAAAATAGGTATCTTTATAACGCACAGCTAGTTTCCGGAGATCTGCAAATATCAGTTCTATATATGCCGGACTAATCAACTTAATAAAGCGCAGTAATTTCCGAAGTTCTAATATGCCAAATTAATTACCCTTTATAAAATAAAATCAAACCCGTACCCCCCTTTTCTTTTAACGTGAGCAATGTCGAAGAGTATATTTACCCGTATATCACTTTCACTTGAAGTTAAACTATAATTTTCACCCACTGAGACACTCTAAGTCGACGGTAATTATCACTCACGGTAATTATCACTCAAAAAAACAACCGACGCAGATTTCGCACTCCCGTAGACGTTCACACCCAACTGCCTGATTTCTGCTGTGTCTTGACATTTTAAACCCCCCCTAGCAGCCAAAGGTCCTAAGTCGTGTGTTTCCAGGATTTTCAATATCCTACTTTCCTTGAAACCAAATTCTTTGTTCCTAAGATTCAATTTGGCAAAAAAAAAACCATATCTCCACTCGGATATGTCAGTTGATCCCACCTCCTATTGCCGTCTCTATCTCCATCCCTGTGCCCGTTTGGGACGGACTTGGTGGCTTCAGACGGTTTGAACTCGCTTCACAAGCGCGATAATTAATTTTTAATATTTAATTTCTAAGTTCAGTCCATATTGTCGTTTGATCAACCGTAACCACAATCTATCGGGTACTCCCCTAATCATAGTTGATGTTTCTTCATTATCTACCATTATCATGTCCCGTTCTCCCGTATTTTCACTCGTCTTTATCGGAAATTTAACGTTTCTTGGCCGCTATATCATGGGATCAATTTCCATATATTCACCACGTGCACACTGCATACCTAGATATAACAATCATCCAAAGGTACTATACCTAATTTTAAATTAATTTTGGGCGATCTTTTCTCGTGAATCATCCAATGAATCCTGTCTTTTGGCCGCGACTCTCCGCGCACAGGGACGTATTAGCTCCCTCCGTTGCGGAATTTAAACATAATTTGTAACCATTTATTATTATTTTTATTGGCAGTAAGATTGATCCACAAGATAACTATGTTACATAGACAGTGAATATTCTCGAACAATATAATACTGGAAGAGTACTATTCGCTATAACACAATAAACTATTAATGTAAGTTAAATTAAATTTTTAAATTCAGTGGAAGATTTTTAAGATCGTTTTGCTTTTAATTTTTTTCCCAAAACAAAATAAATAAACAAATAAATAAACACACAGATACACACTCACACAACCCACTATTGGACATGTTTTTATTATTCTTTTATCGATTGTATGTATGTGTTTTCGCGTAATTGGCCCAAAACTCTGTGCATCAATTATTGTCTTTTCTTCAAAGATTGATTAATTATATGGCTGTAAGAAACCCAATAAATGAAAACAAATAAAACAAATAAGTAAATAAACCTCCAGTGCCGCAGGCAAGGCGTCGGATTAATTCAGTGCTCATTCATTGCCAAGGCACTGGACGCCTCCGCTGATAACTATATACCGCTCACCATGTTCTTAGAGGTGTGTTGAAAGATTGCTAGTATCTGTCGAATCGGTCTCAAGTAGTTGTCTGTATTTGTACGTTTATCATTATTACATGCTCTTGCTATATCCGTTCCACTTCACATTATTGTTCCTCCCGTCTTCGAATTTCTATCACACTATGTTCTCCTATGTTTTTGGTACTTATATGCTTGCTTTTTACTTGCATTTACTCCTATATATATTTGTTTCATTTATCCATCCATCTATAAGATCCCCATACGCTTTATCCTTTTATTTCATGTGTATATGGGCCGCAAATTCATATTATTTTATTTACAATATTCTTATCTAGATTGTTGCGCGGTATGATTGATAATCCCCAAACTATGCAGAGCATTGGTTTGTATGCTCCTGACAATTACACTAGACATCGTCAGCATAGATCGTTTCACATTCCAATATACAGGACCAACCTGCCGATGGTTATGCCTGTTGGAAGAGCCACAGCCATGCTGAACAAAATCGCTCTGGGTATTGATATATTCCATGTGTCTGAGGGGGTTTTCCGAAGCGGGACTCTCCTACACCTTTGACCAGATTTATGTTATTTTTAATTTATTAAATATTTTCATTTTTGATATATACTTCTAATATGTATGCCTTAAACATTTTGTTTGTCATGTACATATTATCATGAAATAAATTGAATTGAATTGAATTGAATTGAATACACTTGTTCCAATTATGTTTTGTGGTTATTACTAGCAAACCCGGCGAAATCTGAGCTAGAATAGCCAATCGTATACACGTTACCCGTCCTGTTGAAACTACGCTAACGTAGGGCAGGTTTGTAGTGATTACATAGTTAATATATTGTATCTATATTCGAGTATATTATTTTCTTGTCGTGCCATTAATATGCTTACACGTTATCGTTATCTCTTTCCTAACCGTATATACCGTCATTGCACAATTACCTATCTGTTGTAAAAGCCTGAAGAGCGTTAGTCTACAGATAAATATAATAGAATTATAGTTAACTTTTCTACCCGCCTACGTTATTCGACTCCCGCGAAACGAAAATGAATCATTATTCGCTCCTCGATAGAGCGTCAGTCTACAGATAAATATAATGGAATTATAGTTAAATTTCCTATCTGCCTACGTTATCCGATTCCCGCGAAACGAAAATAAATCATTATCCGCTCAGTTAAGGTCACCCCTCTGGTACAACGTATACGTTTAATCCGTGCTCCACGGCCAATTCCTATAAAAAATTTTATGGGGCGTTTTCCTCTCGCGATCCCCCGATTAGGACCTGCCTTCCTTGCCTTTGCTCATATTCTGCTATCTCTCTTGCGCGGCAATCCACTTAAGATCACGATTAATGACATTTAAGCGGTTTCAAAACCACAGCAAAAAAGGCCATAATTCTGAAACCTCGTGGAACTGTCAATATCATCGTCACCTTAGAGTAGACGTTAATCGGTTTTTTAACGGCTCTAAACGCAATAATCGCGCCCCAAATCTACGAAAGCCGTGTTCAGTATTTTTTTTTTGGGAAGCACATGTGGACCGCTCGGACCGCGCCGATCGTCAACCATTTGTACCAAACGCGGCTTTACCACAAGATTAATATGTTTTATAAGAATTGAATATTAACTGCTCGTAACCTATATCCGATCAATCGCTACTAACTCCGTCCCAATACTAGCGTTTCATCATCCCCAAATTTTTGTAGCGCCAATACTCCGCCAGGTGGGTTTAGCTCAATTTTTCCCGCGTAGCATTTAAATCATCTTAGAGTTCAAAATAAAATAATAAAATAAAATAAAATAAAAAATCTATAGAAACAGGTGATTCATCACAAGATTTTATAGGAAATATAGTTCTATCCCTTCCAAAATAATGTTTCCAAATATAAATATTAAAAGCAAAGACAGCAATTTCCTCATAGAGTAAAAAGCAAAGGCAGCAATATCCACTTTAACCAATCAACCTTCAAGGATGTGTCACTTCTAAAGTGACTGCTTCATACTAAAGTGAGAGTTGATGTCGATTTTAGACCAAAACGTAGCAAAGACAGCAATATCCAATTATGTAAATGGAAAAAGCAGCAATGTCCACTGTTTGGTAGCAAACACAACAATATCCATATTTTATCATTATCTTCACCCCCTTGTCCTAGTAGGCCTAAAGGAACCCAAATACTCGTCAAGGTGCTTCAATATTCCCCTGTCTTGTGGTGCTTCTGCATGAGTTGACCAGTCCAGACCCATTCTGTTTTCACACACTTTTTATATTTAAAAATTAAATACTTATTTATACACATATATAAAAGGAAAACTGAGGTAGCAATCGTTTTTAAAAACTTATTTTCAATAAAATGTAGGTTTCATAGATTCCAGAGAAATTTCCTGGAGTAGTGGAAAGTTTTTTGTATTTATCTTAACATTTCATTGGGATATTACTGCCTTTGCTTTTCTACCCCCCATATATTGTATTCAGTAGAACTGCAATGTTTATAAAGAAAATTACTGACACTGATACGTGACAAATATGCAAATATTATAACATCACTCTCGATTCACACAAGTAGCGATTTAGTGATCCTGTTGACTGAAGTGTACATATTTGTAGTTGACCCATTTTTTTTAAATGTTGAACTTGTGCATTACGTTGTTACGCAGAATATACCCAAACTAGTTTACCCACCACTCTTCACTCTCCACCAATCAACCCGAGCTGAGAGCTGCTGACATTGTCATAATGATTCTAAAGGTCCAATGACCGCTATAGCTGGGTCTCAATGAGATTATCCCTTTGATTGTAGTTCTTCAGATTTCCCAATCCCTACCCAAAATTTCCTTCCCACTTTACACCCTTTTATTGTATACATACATATAGGCAATAATGAAAAATCATATTCAAAAAGAGAACAAGCAGCTGTGGACAGATTGTTGTTTTCTATAAATAATTTTTGTGCCAAATGATACTCTCCTAAAGGTAGGTACCCATTATCATTTTGTGTACTCTTGATTGGAAAACATTCATAACGTAGATGCTCCTGTTTTTTTAAATATAGTGTAAGACATGAGAAAATATCTAAAAATATACAACATTATCTGCTCTAGTATGGTTTTACTCAAGAGATAGGTGCTGCTATGCATATACTTTTGACTGGGAACAAATTTATACAATGAGTAAGCATTCACATGGTCACACCATCTATCCCTTGCTAAAGATGAAGCGGGACTAAATGTATACCTTCGGTCTCACTTAGTCAAAGTGTACCATTTCTGGCATCACTTAATCCGTAAAGTTGAAGCCTTTGAGATGTGATTCTATAGACTCATTTTGAAAATTTCCTGCATGGAAAGAGTTACAAATGTTGAAGCCCTCCAGTGTACGGAAAAAGGCTGAGAAGTGCTGTGGACCATCAGAATAAAAAAGCTTGAGTGTCTCGGACATATTATTAGAGGACCAAAGTGTAGACTTAATCAACTCATCATCAAGAGGAAAAGTAGCTGATGAAGATGCCGCATCTCATGGCTGCGTAAGAGGGACTGATACCAACGTTACTTGACAGAATTGTTTCATGCACCGGTGAATAGAATCATGATCGCCAGCCTCCGATTGGAGATGGCACTACAAGAAGATTATATTAGTTATGTAGAATTATTACGCTATTGGTTACGTAGAATTATAAGTGAGCTAAGGTATCGATTATCCTATTGAATTGAATCTGACTATTTTATTAATTATTCTAATTTATAAAGCAAAATGTGTCACCCATTCGAGAGCTCAAATAACCATATTAATTATTAACAAACATGTGGTGAAAAATATTCTATGCTTTTTACAAATTTATGTACATATGTCTTATAATAGTAGGTACCTAATAAATCATAATAAAAGACGAAATATTAAAGATATCATATTATATTGTACCCAATTGTAGCTTTTTTACAAAAATGGCTAATCATAGAATAGGTGCGGCAAAAATATATTATTTCCATGTTTATTTTTGTATACAAATACAAACATACAATTTTTTTATTTCCTATTACATAGTATGATGCATAAAAACGACTCATGTTTAACGACTCAAAAATCAATATGCTGACATGTTCAAACTCTCCCAAATGTCAAATGACATTTTAGCGTAATATTTTTTTTTATTTTGCTAGATACCTTCTTTTCATTTCCTATATTTATTTCTCAAAATTCTATAAAATAAGAAAAACAGTTCGATTCTGCGAAAATTCATTTCATAATAATTAATCAATTATTTCGACTTACATTCTCAACGTTTTGGAACATGTTCACCAATATCGTGACGAACTTCAGTGCGTAGTATTTGCATTCGTCTTTTCAGAAATTGTGCTAGTTCTCTGTGGTTCTGTGCAGTTCTGTGTCGGTTTTGATCGTTACGCCCGATTATACCATATTTTTTATAAAACATATTAGTCACGCCCAGAGTAATCATCCGCCCGAAACGCTAAAATGGATAGGCGGAAGTTATCGACGGCCGGAGATAGCCTTTATCAGATATTGGCGCTGCCGAAGACGGCAAATCAGGACGATGTCAAGAAGACTTATAGGAAACTCGCTTTGAAATATCATCCGGACAAAAATCCAAACAATCCGGAGGCGGCGGAGAAGTTTAAAGATATCAACCGCGCGCACACGATTTTGAGCGACCCCACGAAGCGGAATATATACGATAATTACGGGTCTCTGGGCCTGTACATAGCGGAACAGTTCGGGGAGGAAAATGTCAACGCGTACTTTGTCGTCACGTCGACATGGTGCAAGGCGCTGTTTATCTGCTGCGGCATCCTGACCGGCTGCTACTTCTGCTGCTGTCTGTGTTGCTGCTTCAACTGCTGCTGCGGCAAGTGCAAGCCGCGCACGCCGGAGGAGGCGGGCGACTATCACACCCTGGAGAGGGACGACTCGGACGGGGTGGCCGTGACGTCGCAGCCCGGGGGCAAGGCGCGCCCCGCGCCGCCCGCGGACTCCTCCAGCATCCCCATCGCCATGCCCCCGCCCAGCGGCGCCTCCGAGAGCACCAGCCTCAACACAGGTGGGGTTAACTACGGCATCCCCCAATAAGCTCCCGTCGCACCGCCGGCCCGAGTGCTGTAGGCTGTAGCTTGTATGTTTTGATTTAGCATTATGTTGTCAATGAACTTTTTACCTTTGTTTTGTATTTATCAGGAGTGGATCATGAATCGTGAAAAGGTTTAGTGCACAAGTGTATATACTGTGTGGGAAGACGTAGCATCAGTTAGCTGAATGCGGAGCTAGATTAACATTACTATCTTTCAAAAGGTTGGTAGGTTTTGATGATAATAATGTAATATTTGTTAATTTATTGGCCTTTGAAATATTCAGTTTTAAGTATTTCCTTTTCATCATAATGTATTAATTAATATTGTAAGTATACATATTTCCTTGTTGATAGCACCCGAATGATTGTTTGCGATTGTTGACGGTGGCTATGTTTTTCCATTAGTTTGGATCTCGGTCTAAAATCTTTTTTCTATCGTAAGAAATTTGAAAATTGCTAGTTAATTGTTATATTGCTAGTGTTTGGCATTTGTTAATAATTGTCTTAATTATTAACAATCTTATTTTTGGACTATTGTCTTTATTCAAAATTTATTGAGATTTTCATCATATTTATGTATGATACACATGATCTTATGGTATACTCTTCCTTTCCAATCAAGAGCATTGGTTCTGCATATGAGCTGCTGTCAAACATGTACGCTTAAAGTTGTATTTAACATACATATTAAGAGCAAGAATATTGATTTTAACGACCCAGTATTTTCAGTTAACATTGTCTTTTCGATGGCTGAGATATAAGTAATGATAATAATGTTTCAAAGAAGAATAAACAGTAGTCTAACATTACTCTTCCACTTTCCAATCAAATTTTCACGCATTGATTTTTCGCAAAGCTTACATTTGAAGGAAAAGACCAGTTTCTTAATATTTTCTAACCAAAAATATATATAAGTATAAATATATAGGTTTAGATATAAATATTTTGATTGTTCACATATTCCTGACATTGTTCCAAAATCATTATTTTTAATGCTTAAGACTACCTAACAGCTTTTGACATTTTCTGCTCTATTGAACAAAATCAATACTATGAAGTTATAGAAATTAGTGATTGTATAAAACCAAAATGAATTCCTAGTCTTGCAAGCGTGCAGGTATGAGTTACATTAACGTTGAACTTTGCTAAATCTTAGTGAAATTTTAATTCTTAATCTTGTGGGATCACCGGACACTTTTTATTTAGCTGCACTCCTTTATGATTAATTAAATTTTATTGTTAGTGTAATATATTCTATGAATTGTTTCCTTGAATGTCCTGTCATACGCTAACCCTGAACTTTTGTATTTGACTTTTTTTAGCATCAGGTTAATTAAAGAAGTTATTCTATTTTAAGAGCACGCAGCTAATGTACTTGCTTCTAATAATCGCATGTCTGCAATAAAATTTTGCAATTGTTCATTATTAAAGCACTTTAAAGCATTTATATTCCGTATATCGATTCATCTGTCTGCTGCCACTCTGTGCAGTCATTCGCATTCACAATTTCTTTACCGGTCTCTTTGTATACATGATTGAACACTGATGACAAATTTGAGTTTTTTTTTTTGTTATTTATTTGCCTGTAAATCATGTCGTGGAGTCGAATCCAGAAATTTTTTATTTAAATTATAGCGCACACTTTATACACTATATATTTTTTTAATTCATCTACCTAAAAATATTGTTAATAAAGCCATCTTGTAGCTATTGCCACATAATTATTTTTGACATCAGCAACCTTAATGTCCTCGACATGTAAAGTATGAAAGAAGAATTGACCATCACATTCTTTGTGGTCTTTCGTGATGTGAATATGTACCATAGATGTCTCAAGATTTGTGTGTAAAGGACAGTACAGAATTGAGCGCAGAATTAGCTGTTAACAGAAAGACCTACTTTACAGCCAGATTTCCGAGGTGAAAGATCAAAGTCCCATTCATTTACGTGTACATTCTATACACACACAACCAAGGAAAAGTACGCGAATTATTATAGTTGATGAATGTGCTAATGATGATTGATATCAACTCGGACTATACCTCATAGAAAATCACTAGCAAACAATTTTGGGAGTGTGATTTATGTCGATTCCCCAAAAAATTAAAGAATTTGAATGATTTTTTTTTGTAATTCTCATTCTGCATGTCTGACCAGTTAAAATTGGTGCTTAAAAAAGTGAATATAGAAATATAATTGCTTTGAAGTATGCTTGTCATCTTGTGTATGAAATATATATACACTTTTAATTGGTGGTGTTATTAATATTTTATTTATGTAACTATTAAATTTACAACATTTATTATTTGGTTCTAAGAATTCTCAAACACACTGTATTTAAAATAATGTCGTTTACAATATTATTTGCCGCAAGTGTTTAGCTGCGCATGCAATGACCACAAACAAAAATGACACGACAGGCTTTAAAATATCAACATTTTCATTGTTTCTTGAAATCTTCGCGGATACATCTGGTGTTATAAGATTTTTTCTGTCTATAATAAAAAAGAATTTCAACACTATCGGCTGTAATCTGAATTAAGCAAAATTGCTATTTCTGTTATCTTGACAGTTATTGATTGTGATGCCGCCTATTTTGACATTTTAGGTTTGACAGGTTTGAAATTAAATAACCCAATCGATTAGAAAGCTCTAAAACGTAAACAAACATTATGTTATTCACAATTATGAATAATGAGTTTTCTAATTGATTGAATTCATTAATTTTAAAACTGACAAACTTAAAACGTCAAAATTGGCGACATTACAATGTTATACAATAACTGTAGAGATACAGAAATAGCAATATTGCTAATTTCAGAATATGGCCATATGAGTATTTGACAATGACTTTGATACAATCTGTTTCCATAGCAACATATTTATTATTTAATGAAATTGTCCACATGAAAAAAATGGCTGTATTGGCTGTTTTGTGCATTGTTTTAATTGAATTCATGCAAATAAGATAAAATTATTTAAAAATGGTTTATAAATACCAAAAAAAATTATGCACTTGTAGCAAAAATGTACATATTATAATGTGATCATTTAATTTACTGATTTTAAATATGTTTGCAATGTTAATTACATGATATATTTTAGAATATATATATTATATATATATTCCCTGTTATTAAGGAATTAAATCATTTTGTTTATTTTTATACTCATTCAAGCAATACGTGATTTAAAATCGTCACTATGCGGCTTATATATATTTTTTTAAATGAAAATCCAAGAACTCCTTAATCATGTAGCGCCTAATAACTGAATCTCTATGACTTTCCCAGCTACCTTATCGCCACAGTGCCTATAACGGCAGTGGTAATAAATAATAAAAAATATTGTATACTTAAACCAAAATATATACATGCGCCATAAATTTCACGGGTTTCAAAGGTTTTAAACAATCCTACATTTAAAGTAGCAATTTGACAGTTTGGTATTTTTGCTTAAAATATGAATTAAGTTTTACTGTGTAAGTGTATTATTGCATGTCATATATGTTTCACGCTTTGTACAGTTTTGATTATGCACCAGTAATCTACGATATTGTATTGTTTGTAAACTTGTTGAATTACAAATTATTGTGTCGTATAAAAATATTTATTTCATTGTGTAGTAACTATTCAACGTTTCCCATCTGCTCTGGTAATTAAATCTACATCCGAATCAGATAAAATGAGATTTCACTGCATCATATTATTACAAGACATTGAAGTCAATATTACTCCAACATTGTCGAAAGAAGTGATCATTTAAAAAAGCAATGCTGATATTTTGAATATTGGGATTGTTACTTCATTTTAAATTTAGAACTGTGTTTTGTACATAATATGGTTTTCATTTGTTTTGATTTAATTTGTATCTTTTTTTAAAAATTAATTCAATGGCTTTGGGAAAATTTATATCTTAATGGATAAAAAAGATAAAGCATGTCCCATTTGCACCAGCAAGTTGATTATAGAGTTGTAATGAAGACTAGTTTTTTTTTTTATCTATGAATATATAAAATAATATTTCAAGTATAGGTTAGGTACATATAATAAAAGGAAATATATAAAATTAGAAATAAGAACTAAATTAATTATATAAATTCCATTTTGGCGGTTAAAGAGTCTGACACACTATAGAAATTTTCCCACAAAATGTCCAATTAGTCATTTATTTATAAAAAAGGCTTTAATTTTACATTTAGTCGAATGAATGTGTGTCTGTCTGTCCTCTATACTGTCCTGATTTATCTGAATCAAATTTTGCATAGTTACTCTTTAGGATCCTATCACATAGGCAGGCACCCACTCATAATAAATGTGTATTATATTGAATGCCATGTTTTCCAAATTTTACTGAGTTGCTCTCTAGGACCCTAAAGAAAATATCCCGCTAGTATTCTATAATAATTATCGCTTAACTATGGTGTATTTTTTTAATGTGGTGAGCCAACAGACCTTTAGACCTCAGAGTACTATACAGTGAACCCTTAATATTCATCATTAATCCGTTGCCGAGATAAGGATGAATATCAAACATAATTTTTCCCATAGGCATTAAGCAAACACGAATTTAACCTATGTAGTCGTTAACAGCCATAATGGTTGTAGTAGGAGATCTTATTGCGGTGGTTCTCCGTTGCCTTCCGCAATGCAGTGCCACAACCGTATTGTTGATAATTCAACTCCGTCTACTGTTACCTGCACTCGGGCTGAGTGAGTAGTTTCGTGCGGCGGTAAATAAAGTCCTAATCGCCAAAATGATCGGCGACCTCCGATAGAAGATGGCGCCATAAGAAGAAGAGGTCTTTAACAAAAAAAATTTACTCAAATCGATCTCGGAAATCATCACAAATATAATAATATTTATAAACCATTACTTATTAGTTCGTTGTGACAAAGATTTACTCGTTGTGATGATGTAAATATACTTTAGGCCTACAGAAATAAAATTTTAACCAGAAATTTGCATTTTGACTGAAAAAAACATTAAATTGTTAAGAGTTTTATTTTATACAGGTTAAGCTATTGTCTTCCATGACGACGTCAGGTAATTTCAACTCTAGCAATAGATGACCCGGTGGTTAACCAGAACAGACGATCCTCCAGCATTTGTTTTTTTTAATAACTTATCTCGAGATTATTATCAGAATTACTCCCGAAACTGACTGACTTGATGGAAGGTGGGTCGAATATCAAACAAAAAGTTTGACAAAAAACAGGACAAATATCAACATGGACGAATATTGAGGGTCCACTGTATTAAAATACTGTATCAGTCAAATAACTCAACTTTTATGAGTTAAATAAAATTTATATTTTATGTAAACAAATCTAGACATTTCGCCAAAGTCTTATTCAGCATTTTACGGCCTCAGAAGAAATAATCAATTTGGCCTACACCTCCGCCGTGACAGGACGCTCTCTTGATGACGCTGAATAAGACTTCAGCGAAACGTCGGGATTTTCTTCTCGGTAAAATATACGATTCGCATAAAATGTCCGTTTTATTTAACACATAAATATGTCCAACGACCGTAATAATAACCTTAACTCTTTAATAACTCAATTTTGTGGAAAATTAACACTCAGTTTTTCTCGGAAGATAATAATTTATAATGCTTCATTCAGAATTAATTATTTCAAATAAATATACTCGTTGCTAGATGCATGGCATCAGTTAGCTACCACATATTATATTTCAAAAAGTTTTACCGGATGTCTAAATCGTGATAACAATTATTTTTCCAGAAACAATTACGAAATGACTGATCTGAATCTTATACTGGACAAGTGAATTACGAAAATTAACATAACCCGTGACGTTTAAATTTCTTTAACATTAACTCCCAATTTTGTTCATACAATAAAAGTTAGGCTGACACTGTAATCGCAAAAAAATATAAGTAAAAAAGGACGAACAATACCAGGTATACACCGTTATTATCTGAGGCTTCTTATAGGGCAATTTTTTTTATTGCAAATAGGCACCATTTTTCCAAATCAAGTATCAGTTTCTGCATGTCCGAAACACATTTTTATGATGAATCATCAATTGCAGATTCCTTAACACACATTTCACAAAAGTAAACAAATTAATATTAACTTCTTCAAAAAGAGCAAAATAATTTTGTGGTGACATTATTAATACAATTAATAAAAACCACCACTTTTTCATTGAAAATATCAACATTTTTCAGAGTCCATGGCCGTGGCCTCTACCTTTGTATTCTGATCATTCGCCCGCATATAATTGTATCCTTGTTTGTTTAAATTAAATTTCCATTTGAAAATAAACATTGCTTCTTTTAATAATGCAGAAGCAGATATGATGTAACATAACTTCACAAACATTATAATGTATATGTTACTCTGTAATATAACACACTTGCATAAGTCTGTAGCTGTTCTATCGTAGCACACCATTCTAAATACAGTTTTAAGATACACATTTAGACTTGTATTCACATGGTATAAACATAAAATCTACACCGTTAACATGTAGGAAACTTACATAGGAACTCCGCAAGCAGTGGTTAATGGGTTACACCACCTTGAAGTATCAAAAAATACATTCATTATTTGTTTTCTATCAATTTAAAAAAAATTGACATAACTATTGCATCTATGTGGGGTATAAGAACGATGGCAGCAATATCCAAAAAAAATTTATGCAGTCTTTGAGGATTACTAACTTATAATGTACTGAATTCGATATTTTATAGAAAATATGAGTTTGGAAGATTTTGGATTAAAAGAATCTAAAATTCAGTACATTTTAAATTAGTAATCCACAGTGACTGAAAAGGTTTTTTCAAATGTCAAGGTGGTCAACCCAGTTGTATCAACTTGGATTACAGTAGACTTTCTTAAAAAACCCATAAATGATGTTAATGCAATACTGTATGTAAACGACATATCGCCTACGTACAGTATTGTCACATGCATGCATGTAACAATTTTGGATAGTGATAAATACAAATACTGTAATGATTTTTATAAATGTAGTATAGATATGGGTAACCTACAAAATATTACATGTTTTGTCAGTGAACGTTTAGTATGTATTAATAATGATATTTGAGACTAGTCTGCTAGTAATCTTATAAGTTAAGGTGCTTAGAATGCCACCAGTATATATTGGCGTGCGAGGGAGGGCGTCCCTGTCGCGAAATAGAAGTTGCCAGGGTATAAATTTATTACACAATACATAATATATAGAGTGTCTGGTACATTGACAAATATATTTTATGATATTATAATAGAAATTTGGTCAGGCAACACTAAAGAAACAAACCAGTAGTGGCGGCCACTCTATCTAAAGTCCTGTCAAACGGTAATATTGGTCCATTATTTGCTTTTTCAGCTTCGCATAACTTTAACACTACATTGGCGATTGTTCTTGCACCACCTGCAAGGTGTTGCAAGACTGTTTTGGACATAATTCAGTATATATTGGAAATCAAGACGACACAGCTCACGCGCAAATACGAGATTGAACTGAATGACAGGACGAGGGGTTACCGCTGGGTGCGGGCGTGGTGGGTTTTAGTTCCAAAGTCGCCGCACACCAATTTACGTTGGTCAAACTCTGGTATGTTGTCGGGTCACCGGCCAGCATCGTGAACCCTCACTGAACTCTGTTGTCAGCTACTGTACACAAAAGTAGCCTTTTTAATTTCAATCTGTAAATTAATTTATCAATTTTATTTAACTTCAAAATTTTCACATCATTGAAGTAGAAAAATAGCTTATATTCTATCATAGAATAAAGAAAGAATGAATTTAAAGCTGATGTTAACATAGTGAACATGATTAAACAGGGGTTTCTCAGGATGCCACTAGAAGTAAAGGTACACCGGAATTAGGATACCCAAATCTGGTTCAGTTTATTATCGGTATAGGAATACCAAAATTAGATAAAGAATGGATGATGCAATGTTTGATGCTTTTGTATTTCTTCGGGCATATTATTCATGCTGATATAATTGTTTTACATTCAAATTGTTATTTGTCAACCCTGTATTATTGTTTTTAGTTTTAATATTCCTATAAATACAAAAGCCAAAGTGTCGCAAGAAGGGAAAGACGGATGCGCTTTGCCGAGTCTTTAGGACTCCATGGTCCTATTAGAATGTTTGTCAGTCGACAAGCTTGCGTGAAATGTATTAGTATGGGTGAGGTCAGAATCCTCCCTCCTCTGCCTACCTCTTAAGAGAGATGATATTGATGATGAGAGATGATATAAGTATGATATTAGTTAGTTGGTAAGATTGATTTTAGACTGCTCGAATTATATTAATAATCATGTTTTAATTGCTTGTTATACAACATATTTGTTTAAGGCCCTTTTGTTTCAAGTTGGATTAAAATAAAAGTTTGTTTAAAGCATAGAGTTTTACAGAAACGGGTTGTTTGATTGGTGGAGATTGCAAAATTCTATGCTTTAAACGAACTTTTACTTTAATCCAACGTGAAACAACCGGCCCTAATTTTTATACAACATTGAATTTTACATCAATTGTGAGTTAGTGTTGGAACCACTCTTGCCACCATAATATTTAAAATATTGACTTTTGAGTATGAGTCAAGTATACGTTGAACAGCTTGTTGGTAGAAATATGAACTAATGACATGTGTTTTTTTAGAAGCATATCAACAGAGTGTGGGAGATATTATTCTCTTAAGGAATGCTAATTGTTTTACATCTTAATCATATTTGTATGTTTAAGTGCATGCTTGTGGGAGTGTCAAATTTCCAATTATTTTTTGCTGAGTCACCAACTCTGCGAAGTTTTTTTTTCAATAATGTTGTTTATTCAAGGGTGATGGACTCCATTACGTGTCTGATAGAATGTACTTCCGTTAAGAGTGTATGTTTCTCGGTACCTATTTAGAATGTTAGTAAACCGCATGATAGTTATGCCGAAAAATTAATTTTGCATATGAAAGAATCAAAGACTATTGTGATCTGTTTTCAGTCAACCTCAATTATAAATTAATCATGTTAAAAATTTAACATACTTTCATCTAAAACCTATAATAATGCATCATTCCTTCGTTTTAGATATGATATATCATTTAAATATGCATACCCTTGAAAATCCATATTCAAATGCAAAATTTAATCAAAATAATAGTTATTTTTTAATTTAAAATTTTAATCCCAATAATAATAATTTTGTTGTTTGTCTGTCGGTAGCTTCCTGTAACATCCGTAATTTGAAAAAAAAAAAGGTTTTTTGTTTACTCATGATACATTTTCTATACAAATTTACACCGTTTGATACAAATGGTTAACATACAATTTCCAGTATCTCTTTAGTATAACTGTTATCTAAGAATGTAGATGAGATATATTTCTCAGATTTATATACGAATATATATCAGGTGTATGCAGTCAGTGTTGGTCAATCAAGCATGAGTCGTACGTAAACATATATTTTGAAAGAAAAAAAAAGAAAAATTAAATATTTATCTGACAGAATATCTCGTTTTAGAAAAATATTAATGGAACAAATTTCACAATCGTCAGTGATAAATTAATTTCAATAATTAATATTCTTATCCTTTGCTTAGCAAAAGACAATTTACAGAGGATACGACGGCTTATCGCATGGATACAGTAAGAATACAAAAGAACGTAACAATCTTGAAATTTTATTGAATGATATTTTTTTAATCAGGAGTATGTTGTGTGATTGTATTGATCTAAAGAAAATGATATAATTTTTTAATCAGGAGTATGTTGTGTGTGATTGTATTATCTAGAGAAAATGATATAATTTTTTATAAAGCCTCTAATTCAATTATCAGAATGTTCCAAGACATCAAATGTGTCTATTTTTAAATTGTTTTATTGATTGACTCGGATAGGGCTGCTACGTATATCAGAATAAAGAAATAGCTTTTCGAGAATGAACATATAATAAGTTCAGCAAAGAACAGTTCATACATACAAGTTCTCGTTATACGTAAAATACAATGGAACTTTGAGTTACGAACTTAAGCAAGATGCGCAGAAATGCTGACCATTTCAAGAAGGCATTTTTAAGTGCAATTTTTTTTTGTGTACACATTTTCTCACATTTGGGACAAAGACTTCACCAACGTTCTCTCATTTCCCGCCTGTATAGGTGTCAGTCCATGAAGCATGTGATTTCGAGTTTGTAAACTGAATTTCTGTTCGCAAACCAAGCATTTTTTCAGCGGTGATTCTGTTTGCAACCTGAAATTCCACATTCAATCAATTTATAATACAACATACAATAATTTTAATATTTTAAATCACAGTTTTCATTCATTTCACACCAGACCAAAATATCACGTTACTTTATTTTACACAAAATTCAGACATAATTGACTTAATGTTTTTAATTTATTTTTTATGTTATCCTATATAGGGGACCCCACCTTACATCGAGATGGTATCTATTTCATCTCTTAAGATGCTGTATGAGAGAAGCCGAGATGGAAGGATGCGGGAATGTAGGATATAACCTGGTTATTCAGATCTGTTCACTATGTGTAGCAATGCTGTCAAGCGATATTTCAGTACTGAGTGATAGTCTGCACCAGGGTGATATTTGCATATCTTCCACTCCACGTAGAAACATTTTCTTGCACCTCATCCAAGTATTTACGTTTGAACCTCCGACACCTATTCTTGTGCGTCGTTGTCTTGTGTGAAAATGTTTTCCAACTAAATTTACCATCAGGATAAGTACTTGTGATTTATTTGGAGTTAAATGGATGATAAGTGCACATATTGTTCTCAACCTTGTGGAATTTTCAATTTCTGATTAGATCTTTTATCAAGCACCTTTGTGTCTTGCACATACTTATAAATAAAAAATAATAACACACATGAGTTTGTGTAAACTGGGGATATTTTTGGCTAGGTTGTATACTTTGCATAAAATTTTTAAATTGTACGCAAAGCAACGTCCTCTTGACTAAAATGGCATGGCGTCAATTCAAAATAACCATGGTTTGAAAAATTTTTGTGCCTGTGTAATGAATAGGATCGTCTTCAATGTTCGATTTCATTGAGTTATTATATTGCCTATATCTGGTCATTTTCAATAATCATGCACAAAATGTTACTACGCAGACATCATTCATTTCAATTAGAACTTCTCAGCGAATCTAATAAAAATCTTTTCCAATCACCAAACGTAAATGTCCAATTCTAAATATTTTGAACAGACAAAGTATCCCCGTGTTATACTTCGTTCCTTATCACATTAAATTCCTTGTTGACTTATCAAAGTAGATACACTTCATTCTCTTGATGACTCATAATTGCAGATTAGTTTTATTTACTGTTTTCTTAAAATTATAAAATCATTAAATTATGAATATTATCACATTTAGCAATTATGTATTTGGTGATACAAAAAATGTAGGTTCTTTACACAGGGTGTAACAGAACTAATGTGCCACACTTTACTAGTAGGTTCTTGCATAAATTAAGAATCAAAGGTATTCTAACATCGGTGTCCGAATGTCAACAGTCATGGATATAAACGGCTTCAATGCTTGTATTTTTTTTCCAATATTTCTAACGTATCTTCTGCAAAATGTTGGGCTAACATGAAAGTAACTAATTTCAAAAGTCCGTCTGTCGTAACTCGCTGGAATTCAACAACAACACTGATGATAACTAGCTACTGATGCGACCCGGGGGCCCGAGTGTGACAAACCAATCGGCGCATGGCTCATGTTACGTGCAAGGGTCGTTATTAATTATTCTTGTGATTTTTCACATGTTTATGGCTAGTATCAAACATAATAATTTCGTTTTCTGTCTGTTCATCTATCTTTCCGTCCCCGTAACTTCGTGTAACGTCCGTTATTTCATTCGAATTTACGACTAAAAAATTTAATTAAACAGCCAGAGATGGGGCTTGAACGCCGGGCCAGCAAACCCGAATCGGCCGCTCAATGCATGTTACTATAGCCGCCTCTCCGTGGAGCGTCGAAAAGATACTATAAATATACACTAGGGCTTAGCAAAGATGCGAACCAATGTTCCATCACTTTTGTCAGGTTAAGATAGTTGGGTATTAAAAATTCATTCGCTTTAATACAAGTTAAACAAAATTATTGAATCCTTGCAGAAATATTCTGGTTCATATTTTTGCTATGTATTGTAGAGTAGCTCTTTTATACCTTAACTATGCTTAGATTATGACTTGCAAGGCTATTTAACATACATTGAGCTCAGGCGCGTGCAGTAATAACATTGAAGCATGACTTATACGAAAACACATATTGAGGAAAAAAATCAACATTAAATATTTATGTGACAGAATATGTATAGTGAAATATTAAAATCTGAATGATATGGTAATTATTATGATAATGTATATTATGAGATGTATATCTTTTATTTCCATTATTTTTTCAAAATATATGCTTAGAAAAAAGTCATGCTCCAATGTTCTCACTGCACGCCCCTGATTGAGCTAATCTGCCTGGAAAAAATAGACAATACAATTTTTGATCACACTGTTTCTGATAAAAACTCATTCAATTTTTTAAGCGATGACAGTGCTGATTCTTTGATATCACAATATTAATGCACTGGTTTCATACTTGTACTTGACATAAATAACATAAATCGGTAAAATGGTGGGAGGTATAGTTGGTATGCATCAGTTAGGACTAGTTGTATCAAGTCGGATTAAAGTAAACGTGTATAAAGTATAGATTTTTGCGTTCTCCACCAATTAAACAATCCAGTTCCATAAAAATCTATGCTTTAAACCAACTTTTTTTTAATCCAACTTGAAACAACCGGGCCTTAGTGGTTCTGCTCTAAATACAAAATACTACAGAAAAAAAATGCCCGCCTGCCGCAAACTCAACTCTGTACGGTCCTTTACGCAAGTCTTAGGATAAATCTCAATCATACACACGCACCGTAAAGGTGGATAAGGAAACATTTATTAAGTATTAATTCTTGAAGAACGAATATTAATATGCTAATTGTTCGCACGGCTTTAATACCTTCTTAGAATGCAAAATACTAAAGAAGTGATATTGTGTCTCACGTTCCTTACGAATTTTGCAAATTTACATCTAAAATATATAAACACATTTTTAAAATCCTAAATAGCTTTTTTTTTTGCACTCAATATCCAGAACAGATTGAATGATAAACTTGCACTTGTTTGATGATGACTAATTAGTGAACAAAATAAAAATGATCATTATTTTCACCTACATTCTTATTTTTCTTCACAAATTCATGAAGATGTAAAAAGTTCTTAGGGCTTACTTAGGCGTGTTTTCTTGAAGAATATCAGAGGGTTATTAAAAATAGATTGTTCTAGAAATTTTGTGAAATGATTAGTTTCTTAACTTTAAATTTTCTTGGCCCGTGGTATGGAATGTGTCAGGTGGAAATAGTAAATAGGCAAAAATTTTAAATTAGTTTTTCATTATTTACAATTTTTTAAAGCTAATTTTAGAAGCAAACTTATTTAAGTGCGTTTGTAAAAGTTTGCGGTACGGAAGATTGAATAAAGACATTGATTTAATTAGTTTAAAAAATTATGAGTACGGAGTTGATATTAAATTTTGGAGAAAGCAATTTCCAAGGACCTATGAGAAATATTTAATATTACATAGAACATTGGCCTTAATAATAATTATGTTTTAATCATGTCCCCTTGAGACTCTGACAGAATGCTATGGAGGTACGTACATCCATACAAAACTGCTAATATTGTGAAGAGATGCGAAAGTATTGTTTATAAAACATACAATGTTAAAATTGTCTAATCCTAATATGTAGAAGTGGTCTTATGTTACTATTTCGGCAATATGATGTGACATGATTGCAACTCTGCCTGACAATTTCTCATATTTCCAGCTTGATTAAGTCTAAGTCGTCTCAGTTGAAATGTATGGTGAAAGCGCAACATAATATAGGATAATTTATGTTCAAAGGCAGACCCAACGCTGATGTATGATTGACATACAAATGTATCTTTACATCTTGAAATATAATTTCAATGTTTTCATTTTTTTTAACTCAATTCCTATTTATTTTATTTGCACCACTCAATAAGAAAATTTCATATAAATATTTTTATGTTAGAGAAGCAAAAGAATACACCTCCTTAAATATTAGAAAATCTTACCTAAGATATGTTTACTTAGATGAAAAATGTTTATTGATTCTTTAAAATGCTCGAGTCGTCACTATTTTTAAAATGCTTTTTAGTGCGTGTTACAAATGTATTTCTATTTCGAGAGCTATAAATATTGACAGCTCACCAAAGTATTCTTGGATTTTGATGGGAAATAAAGTTCATACAGTTGCAAAATTAATGATAATAGGTGGATTAATTCACAATGCAATCTTGTCCTACGATGTCGTTAACCAATTTATTTTTCTGATATATTTTCCAATTTTTTGATCAGATCACTATAATTGAAAGTTAATTAACTTTGTAGATTGCTGCTATAAGTCATACATTTTACCATGTAAAGGATGTACTTCTTACACAAGAGATGACCTTAAAAGTCAATTCAAAACTAGAAAGTAAGGGGAGTGGATTATTCAAAACAAGCGCAGCACATTTCTCATTTAAAACATTACAATTTTTTTAATCTTCATAATCTCAGTCCAAGCCACTGAAGTAACAATCTGCTCCAAAGATATCAGCTTAGTAATTAATTGTAATAATATAAGAACAGTTGACATGACGATCAAAATTGGTTGATGCCACGCAGTACAAAATTGTACAGAGATTAACTAAAACCCTTCTTTGAGCAAGGGGATTAGGACAAAGGAAGACACATTTACAATGCAGTGTAAAGTACTCTTGCATAATTATAAACAAAACATACATATTTTTTACAGTAGGCATTGTTTTTTAGATTTCATTCCAAACTGAGTCTCATCAAGTAAAAAGGTCTTTTTGTAATAAATTGCGACTTATTTACTAGGACATTATACATATGTAACGAGTTAGGTGTACTGAAAAGAATTATGTATGCATATGTGGAGAAAATATATTACTTATTCATTTAAAGGCAAAATTGTATAATGCATTGGAAGACTCTCAATATTTTATTTAATAGATTAATATGATGTATAAAGTAGTTAGGTACTTGTAGCTTCAACAAGCATGATCCACATTTTAAATCACACTAGAAAAGTTCAGGTCCAAAAAATTGTGACAGACTCAGATTTGGCATGCATTTTGATAATCATCAAAGTTAATAGATAATCCGAATTTGGTTCATTTGAAATCGATGGTAGCAATTGTCTAGAGTGTTAAAATAAATGCCACTAATTTGACTACTCGCTAAAGTAATGTCGAGTCATGCTGGTCACTTCCCGACAATAAAATCGGAGAGAATTTATTATATTATTAATATTAATCACATAAGTATATAAATATTTATATTAAGTCTCACAATTGTGAATTTATGAAAGCCATTAAATTATTCACACACAAAATATATACACAGTAATTTTAGGTATAAGAATTTTAACCCGTTCATTGCTGACATTGCGCGATGCGCGTTGATACTATGATCAGTATGCGGTGCACTAGCCTGCCTTTTCCGTTTTAACTGAACTTAAACGTACAGGCGATATGCCGCTTTCAGTCAGTTTGAATTGATCCGTCAATTACAACAGTCATTTGACGGGTTTCATCAACAATGAAGGGTTAAATTAATAATTATCCTACTTTGTCGGCTACCTTCTATCCTATCTTGGATCAATCATTATTTCCACGCACATATTATTTAGAAACATTTTAATTATTTTTGTATCAATATTTTAATGTTGTCTTTTCTTTTAACGTGAAATCTAGCTTTTTTACTGAAGTACTTTTACGTAGAAGATAATGAAAATTTTAAATTTGTTACATAAATTAAATTATTAGTCACATGTAATATTTAGAAAGTTGAAAATAGTCAATAATAAAAAAAAAAACTAATTTTATTTATTATTCAAAAATTTCTTATATCATTATTAAGATTTCCGGTATAATTTTTTTATGAAATCCTAATTTTTAAATAAAGATAATGAGAGATGATTTAAATTCTTGAAATGATTTTCAGATTTGCTTAACAAATCAGTAACTCTTTTAACTGAAGTTTGTCGTGAGTATTATTATTATAATGGTTTATAACGAATACCTATTAATTTTTGTATAGAATGAAAATTTAAGTATATTATTTTATAAATCCACCTGTATATATTTGTTAACTGGTATAACTTCATTTTGTAATATAAAAATCTACAAAAAAACAAATGAAATAATATTCATTTTTAAAATATCAAAATTTGTATAAACTACTTTCATTGACTGGTTATGATACCACTGTATACTAGTAATGGTTAAACTGTTATTTTAACCGGTTACTCTCGGTTCAGTTATTTGGGATTTGTATCTGATTGTATCGATGACTGATAACTAAAATATAATTGTTGTCTAGTATCGATGGATGCCCATCGAATTACAAAAGGTCAGTAGCCAGTCATCAACGCAATCGGATACAAATCTCTAATAACGGGTAGTGTGTCACCGGTTAAAATACCATCACTACTGTGTATGTATATATGTATGCGCGTCCTAATAAAGGCACAGTGGTATTGAAACTGATTGATGTCAAATTAATCAAAACAATATATAAATTTGGTTTATTTTTAATGAATAATTTTGTCTAACCACAAAATTTTAACTATACACTTCAAAAATAGAACAATTGAAGGGTTTAGAAACAAACTGCTACTATTCAATCAATGAAATTAAGATAACTGTTGTTTTAGCCGGAGTAGAGATTTTAAAATTGATATACTTTTAATAAAATGCTTCTTAAACATACAAACATTTTCTCAAAAGCTGTTTTTAATTATAAAACTTCTGCTATTTCCAGATAATCACTTTCAAATGGTCACCCTCTATTTGCATATCAATTGAATAGTGGCAATTTTATTTCTGAACATCTTAATTCTAAGTTCTTTGTTGTGGATGTATAAAATGTATTATATATTAATTTTTGTTTAGCATATTTTATTTTTGTTTTTCGCTGAAAAGCACGAGACAAAATAAAATAGTTATACAAATTCATATATGTATTCAATGTCTAAGTTGTTAACTCTGTAGAGTAGGTATACTTCGTTTGACTATCAGCTAAAATTAAGTGTTCGCTTTTAATATTGAAAACACGTGGCAACTATATATTATTTATTAAATAGTTAAGTACCTAAATACAATTTAAAATATTACAATATGTTAATAAAATATTTTAAATAATATTTAATTATTCAATTATTAATATCCTGTTCAATTACTTAATGTTTCCAATTTTTTTTCTCAATTCATTATTTGTAATTGGAATTGTAGTCAGAGTTGTAAATTATACACATGTTGCAAAATATGTATGTTTTTTTTTTATTTACCTATTTCAAAAATGTGTGATGAATATATGAGACAAAAAAAAATATAAGCCGATGAGTTTTTTTATCTGGTAAATGAAATCCCAATATAAGGAATTCCAAAACTTTATCAAAATAAGTTATACATTTATGTTGAATAAAATCACATTTCATTTGTGAAGTTGCAATTCTTCAAAATACTGACTTAAAATAAATTAGATAAATTACTAAGATACACAAAAATCTGTCAAAAAAATAAACTTAGTAGTAAAGTATATCTCTATGTAAATGTATTTACGTAAATAGACTTTTCTGGTTCTTGCGCAAAATACAGTGAAGCGTAAGTGGGCGCTTAGCTGACTACTATTTGTTATCTGATGTATTTTGTATACAGAGCGGAATGTCTAATTGACATATAACGACAAAGAAATCCAATTCCGGAAATTCCACCCAATTTACAGTATTTATAAATCCCAGGATTAGTAGGTATAATCCTGAAATTTTAGGGATTAGTGTTTAGGTTTAAGAAGCCATTATACCTTGCGAATTAAATTAGTTGACAATATTTCCGCTTAATGGCAAAGTTCAATGTTGCTGATGTTGCAAGAAATGTGGATATTTTTTTAAGAGAATGCATATTTGGAAACGTATATTTCTTCCGGTCATATAAAAGCAATAAAAGTGTACAAACTTTAATGCCTGACTTTTCAATTGCGTAGTCCTACGTGCCTGACCTTTTCTAGATGAATGCAAGTTTTGCAAGTTCGACAACTTGCTTGATACACGTTTATATATATTATTTTTTATCTGACGCGGAAAATTTGTATCAGTGTAAAAAGTAAACAATGAATCACTGAATATTTTTCATTCAAATTGTTATTTTTAAATATAAATATCTTAGGTAAATTATATTTGTTCTTTCTGTTCTTTTTTTACAAATCCATCCAGGCTAAAAGTGGAATCATCAAAATCAAATACAGGAATTAAAATTATATCTCAGGCATGGATTCCCTAATCGGCCTTTACCTCCAAGTCTTCCCAGAGAAGAAAGCAAAGTCCCAGAGATTTATAAAATTAATTAAAGTTCACCCTGCTCCTAACTCTATGCTTTTCTTTGAGTTCCGTGGTGTACATAAGCTATTAGACATTTTTTTCGGTCTTGATTGTCCCACATCAATTTTTTTAATTACAAAATATTTGTCAAATTTGGTGGCCTCTTTGAAAAAGGATTAAACCCCCAACCTACTATTATTTTACTAGATCAGTGTCTTACCGCTAGACCAGACGTGCATGTTATAAACTCCAATAATTTCTAAACTCTAATGGTGCATGAACATGGATGAGACCTGTCTCGGCGCAGAGCGAGTTGTTATTTGTCATCTGTTATGCAGAGTATCTCATAGATAGTAGCAAAAACTTCGGGAGAGTCTTCTTCATTCACTTTTGATTAGAAAATATCCCTTAAATTTGGGTGAAATGTCAATAAGTGGTATCAAAGTTTGAATTTTTTTTTCTATGTTTCATCATTCTAACATTCTGTTGTCATATTGTAGTTGAAGGGCCATGAAAGTAACTTACATCGGATATTAAAAATTCATTCGCTTTGAGTCAAATAAAATTTTTAAAACCGTGCAAAAAAATTTATCAGATTTTTTAAAGGTTTTTCATCATGTTATATGGGTTGTAATAAAGGGAATGAATTTTTAATACTCCATGTAAATTACTTTCTCAATAGTCTAGGATTATACAAAAGATAAGTCAGAAATATTGAAAAAAATGCGAACTTTAATATCATTCATTTCACTTAAAGAATGTTTCCTATTCAAAATTGAGGAAGACTTCCCTGAAGTTTTTGCTACTAGCTATGAGAGCGCTATATGATATTTTGTGTGCTGAGTAAAATAAACCAAAACATTAAGAAACAATATTTAACCCAATCCATAGTAATCACAGTAGACATTTAATTATCTGGGGTGACTCAGGAAAAATAGGCTGGGTAAATCTGTCAAAACAAATTTTATACGACAACAAAGAAGTTTGTTTTCATAACGCGCCCATCCGCTTGCGTCAAAATTTATCACCAAATCGAAAGTTTGGAATTTTGCCAGTTTAATTTTTTGTTGCATATTTTTTTGTCAAATGAAAAATTATTTTTACCCTTTAAATAATATTTCAAATTATTTAAAAATAAATTTGGGTTTGTTTTACTGACTGTTAGATACGCGACCTGGATAATCAAGATTTTTCTGTACATAATTTTACTTCCTTCACTATTTTGGTACTACCGAGTTTGTTGAGTTCATTGACAATTTTTTCACTGTCAATTGTCATTTTATCAAAATCAACTCAACTATAAACTCCTCAATTGTCATTTTTGAGCCGGTTTTGAAAGTGTTAATTTACTTTGTATGATCGGAGTGAAATGTCAATTTAATTTGACAACGGCATAGCTTTGTGGTGTGATTAACATCTTGTCATCTGTTAATTTAATTTATTTTGTGGTAGTGATGCAACGAATAAGAATATTTTTATTCGCCGAATAGTAGATATTTTCCGAATATTTGTATTCACCGAATATCATCACGAATATTAAAAACAAACTGTTTATAACTTAACGCAAATTACGGTTTTGCTGTGCACCATGTATCCGAACACACCTACGCACTCTATTATCGGGTTTTCCCCTAACATTGAATGAATGGATTTGTTGAGTTCTCAAGTTGTCAATTGTTACTTGTTTCACGGCATAAAATGAGTTCTTTCATCTAGTTTCGTTGGGTTATTAATAATGTTAGGTGCTCATTTTATGTAGTTTTTGTTTTGTAATACGTATTGTTCATTAACTCTTATAAAATAATTTCAAATTAAATCTACTGCTTAATTTTCGACTGCTGGGAATGTACAAAAAGATGTAGTGCTTTTTGAAAAAAAAATTGTCCGTGGTAAATTTTAATTATTAAATCTCTTAGTAAAAAAAGAACAGTGGTGTATTATTTATTACCTTGTTGAATTATTCGTATTCGCCGAATAGTAGGCTTGATATTTGTATTTGTGAAAGTATTATTCGTTACATCACTAGTTTGTGGTACTGGCGGTGGCACATGATTGCTTCAGTTCACCTATTAACAGTTGACTCTAGTTTTTCACACATTTTTCATTATTAACAAATTTAACCCTTCTTTGTTTGATCTTATTAAAATCAACTCAACTATACATTAAATTATCTGTTTACTTAACCTTTTAAATGTCAGGTGTTTTTAAAAAATTATTAAGTTAATGGCAGGTTTTAGCACAGCACTATAAGGTTTACTAATATATAAAGAGGTATAAGTTTGGATGTAGGAGGTAATCTTCGAAAATACTCATCCGATTTCAAAAATTCTTTCACCAATATTTAGAATGGACTTTCAGGGTGGTTATAGGATATATATTATCCAGTTAAAATAAACTTTTTGCAGTGACCATTTTTATAACTAAAGTCAAGGAAGAGACAGCTGAGCGAGTGCGTTTCTTACAAACGCTGCCTTAACCATAAGAGATAAATTAAGTTTTAGAACTCAAAATGGCCTATAAAAAAGTCTGCAACCACATATATCTATATGTTGAGGTTAATTCACAAATTGATAAAATATGAATAAAATATATATTTAAAGTTAATTTTAATAGGTCGGAGGTAATTTAAGGAGGTAATATTAATTCTTATCAAAATTAATTTGCTTATCGTCAGGAAAATTTTATGTAGATAAAAATTGCCCTTAACACAACATTGTTTGGACGAGTAGTTTAGATTATATTGATTTTTCACTGATACTCTTATAGTCTTAAATTGAATTCCACGCGGGCGAAGCTGCGGGCACAGCTGGTCATCTATAAAATGCTGTAAAATTGTCATCCAAACACAGCAGATTGACTTCAAATATACGAAACTGAAAATCGTTATTGATCCTGTCTCTGCAAGGTCAAAAAGTGAGTTTAATCACGCACATAGTTTAGCGCGTAAACACGCTCATGGCATTTAAAGGGTTTTAACAGTGCAAATTATTATTCTTATTTTATTTTTTTGTGATTTAAGGCTTTTAAAATCACCGTGCAAATTTATCTATGCCGCCCGTTTATCTATGCTCTAATGCAAAATGCAAAAATAATAGAGCATAGATAAAATATATATACAGGGTTATTTGTAAAACATTAATAACCTCGCAGGACTATATTCCTGCCTTGATTGTGAGTCGAAAATGTTCAAACTATTATCACCTAATATCAATAGTTAAGGAGATATGCGACATCAAAGTTTGCATTTTTTTTTCAATATTTCTGACTTATTTTTTGTACAACGTTGGACTATCATTACAGTAACTTATATCGAATATGAAAAATTCATTCCCTTTAATACAAGTCAACTAAAAAAATAAAAACCTTAAAATTCCAATTGGAAAACATTCCAATTGGAATTTTTTCATGGTTTTTTTTATTTTATTTAACTTGTATTGAAACAAATGAATTTTTCGTAATCGATATGAGTTAGTGTAATGATAGTCCAACGTTTTACAAAAAATAAGTCAGAAATATTGAAAAAAAAATGCAAACTTTGATGTCACATATCTCCATAACTATTGATATTAGGTCATAATAGGTTGAACATTTTCGACTCATAATCAAGGCGGGAATATATTCCTGCGAGGTTATTAATGTTTTACAAATAACCCTTTGTATATATAAATATATATGAACTGCGGGGTATAAAAGCAAAGGCAGCAATATCCAAATAAATTTAAAAAATAGTCTGAATGCAGTCACCTAGGATTACTCATTTAAAATGTACTGAATTCTAGATTTTATATATCTATCCCTTCCAAAATCATGTTTCCTATAAATTTATAGACTAGAATAGAATCTCAAATTCGGTACATTATAAATTATTAATCCGTTAATTTTTTTGGATATTGCTGCCTTCGCTTTTGTACCCCACAACTAATGTAAATTCCTTGGTACGCAATCTGGCTTGTTTAAAAAAATTACCGCAACCTTGTAAATTTTAAAACAATTATGAATTGGTCAAATTAAATAACCTTAAGTATAATGTCTTGGCGAATACGTCGCGCATTATTACAAGAAGTCATTTTTACTAAAAAAAACTCAGTTTGGAACAAAATTTTTAAAAAATATGTATTTGCTAGGGGATTTAATTATGCAAGAATAAGTGCTTTAACTGCAGTATAAATGTGTCTTAAAAATATGCAAAATATTCTTCTGCTGTGACCCAACTCCTAAGGGCTTAGTTCATCTCTGTAAATGTTTATACTCTGTGGTAGAGTCCTTCTTTTTGAGTAAATAACTTATGTCAATATATTTATTTTGTTTCCGGAATAATCATGCTTCTTTTGCTATTTTATCTGTTATAGGTCGAGCATGAAGTGGTTCATAATTGCCATTTATCTCACCACACATCCCTTGTTGGCAATCCTCCATATGTGAGCTGCATCATTATTAATATATTTTATTCCATTATTTGAATGCCTTTTTCTCTTTCTCACTCTTTCTCTTTTTTTTTATTAATCAATTCACTGCTTTCAAGTGTCAAATAAACTAAGATAAACTCCTCCAAAATTGAAGCTTATTGCTTTTGCAGTGAGTCCTCATTGTTTGTGACAGATCTGACTACGTAATACTGTAGCAATGAATTAAAAACCGACTTAGGTGTACGCATGACTTAACTTAGACATTGCATGATTTTGCATGTAAGGGGCCCTGGCTTGTACACATTATAGGCCTCCCAAAAACAACTTAAAATAAAACTACATATTTGTTTTTAAATATAATTATAAATCTTTTTTGTTTGCAATCATTTATTATTTCATAAAAAATTATATTTTTCAACAGTTCAGACTCTATTGACTATAGAGCAAGTGAACTTATTCGATTTTGAGTGGTGTGGCAGAGATAATTTTTAATCCGTGGCTAAGTGGAATATGCCTTTGCAAACTACACAAAGTGCATTGAGAATTTTTTCATAATTTATTTTTCAGGTTCCTTTAGCCCTTAATCCAGCTCTGTCCAAGCAGTTAAAAAATAACTAAACAACGAGGACTATGTGTGCCCTTAAAATAACTGAATTTGCTAAAGAAATTACTATGAAAATAGTGTAATTGCAACCCATATGCAGTAGAACCCCGTTAATTCGAAATTTAAGATTAAAAAAATGCGATGAGATTGTAAAACTTGCCAAAAATCGTAAAACTGGTGAAATTAATTAATTTTGTAAAAAACATCTATTTTTTTGCATATTTCAAAAAATTATTTCGAAAATGCAATATTTATCATGCCGATTCAAAGATCGACTCATTTCTAATACTAAAATACCGGATATTGACACACTTGTTGTTCTTGCGAAAAAAATCAAAATACTTTTTTACAATTTCGTTAAATTTAAAAAAAAACTTGAATTATATGAACTACTAAAATGTATTGATTTAATGAGCTAAAAATTATTTTTAATTCGAATTTCCGGGGTTTTCGAATTATCGGGGTTAATTTACTATGAAATTAACACGTTAAGACTTTTGGGCATTTCAAACTTTTGTACTATTGCGAATTTCTAATTATCGGGGTTTTACTAAATTTGGATTTGAGAGACAATTAAGTAATGATTTCTTTCTAATAATGATTTTTATACTAACAAAACTAGCTTAAAAATTAATGCCAATGCAATCCAACATAATCTAATCTAATTTATTTATAATATGTATATGTTACTCTCATTGATATTAATAATATTAATTAAAAAGCCAAGTCAAAATTAATCTAGTTTGTTAAGTTAATTTGTAAAGACAAAGCTATTTTATATGGGAAAGTAGGTATGGCTGAAATATAGACTGGTTTGTTTACGAAGACATTTGAGTCATATTAATTACCTTAACCCTAAGATTGCACGTACTTTTCAGTCTAGCAGAGACGGGAAGAAACCCGAATTTAATGTTGTATATTTTTTATTATTTGTGGGCGACTGTTACCAAATTTTTAAATACATTTTAAGTCATTTAAGTCCCATTTCGACTATGGTTGGCAAATTAAAGCTTAAATGTCTATATTCCTATTTCATGTGGATTCTGGTAGTTTTCTTCACTAATTGTAATGTTATGCAAGCTATTAGTGGTGTGGCACCATCCTAATGGAACCCAATATATGTAATAGGATAAACCATCAAAACAAACAATCGTTTATAGGATAAATCATAAAGATAAACAAACCTGGATAGGTTGCGTGTACTGGACATCTAAAATATCCTGATATCCAGTACACCCAACCTATCCATGACTTTTATTTAAACACATACATATTTGGAAAAAAAATCGAAATTAAATATTTATCCGGCAGAATATTATGAAATATTGAAATCTGAATACATAATATGTAAATAATTGTGATTGAAATATTATCAGATATATCTCTATCGGTTTCTTTGCAAAATAAGTACATACATGCTTAGGAAAAATTCATTCATCATTGATTATTTGGATGAAAAATTGATAAAATATCACCATTATAGTTTGTCACTTAATTTCAAACTTCCTGAGTTGAACGCTAAAAATATGAACAGAGCTCATGACTGTGATTGGCTGGCTTGAGGGAACACTTTACACAATTTAACATTCAGATTCCGCTCATGATTGATCACCACATATAATAACTTCGTCTCTGAGACATTTAAAATATCTTGATTGATTGACGATCCCTTCTGGGGACAAAAATCCAGTAAATGTGTTCTTAAAAAAATTTTAACATACTCTAATATAATATTGCATTTTTTTGAGAAACGTTAACTGCGACTAGTTATGTTCCAATGGGATAAAATAGATGTTCCACTTAGGTGAAATTGGTAATATAATATTCATTTGAATGGTCATTGCAATCGGTAAAACTGTCTACTGGCAATAGAATGTTCTATGTTCTAGTTCCGGCGATTTTTTTTTTATAGATTTTTTTTCAAAGAGATTTATTTCCTAGGATATTCTGTTGATACATCGGCCAGAAAGTTGGTATACGCATGTTAGAATATCTCAGAAAACTCGAACTCTAACTTCTGAATGGCTGTGAATACCTTAGAAAATTTTAATAATAATTTTGCTTCAAAAAAATGTATATATGTACATATTAAACAACTATTAAAATAGCTTGTAATATTATCATATTAAAATGATTTTAAAAATATACCCACAATGTGGCTGCTGGGCGATATATTTTATTTCTTAATTGTGTCGATTTTAGAGCTGATTTTTAAAAAAAAATTTGGAATATGATTTTCGGATCATCGTTCACAAATTCATGAAGCACTCTTAATTCATGAAAGTATGTATTTTATGCTTTAAATTTCCAAAGTTTTCAGAACACGGTACTGGATTTTGTCCCAGGGACATCATTAAACAAGATATATTATAGATGTATCACAGATACGAAATTAATTTTTTAATAGGAAAGTAGGTATGGAAGTCTTTGGGTGTTCATAGGGCTTACAACCTATCATACATATTAAATAAATCCAGTACTTTGTTCTGAAAAATTTGGACAAACTCAAAATATTCTGAATGTAAAAAAACTGGTCTAAAAGGGAGTTTAAAAAAATTTAAGTTAAATTTCAGGCGTATTCTAGTGTAATGCTAATAATTCAAAAGAATCTCATTACACATATAAAGAATATTGCTTTAAAAATTCCAATCAAAAATAGATATCTCATTAGTGACATGTGTGTTTAATTAAGGGGAATGAAAAAGCTTTGGATGCCGGTTGCGCTAATGATTATTACAACATACATGTGAAACAGGTTGTAAAATTTATATTGAATATATATATATATATATATATATATCTATATATAGATATATATTATATAATATATATATTCAACTTCCAAAATTTTGAGAGATGTTGTATTCTATCATGGTGAACATTATATTGTGTAAAATGATCACTTAAGCCAGCCATACGATAGGTCGTAAGCTCTATGAACACCCTAAGACTTCCATACCTACTTTCCCATAAAAAAATATTTCGTCTCTATTTATAATATATCTTTAAATTTAATTTTGTCTCTATGAGACATCTATAATATATTTTTTAAATTTCCTTTCACCATCCACGCTTCCACTCGCTATGTGTATGCTTGCTTAGTTTGTTTGTGCTTTTTTTATACAACTTCCTTCCATAAAGTGAATTGTGTTGTATTATGCTGTTTTTTGTAACAAACTTTTACCACAGAGTATGTGACACTTCCTTTAATTTTAACATTTGTTTTAAAAATGTTTTTTTTTTTTATGGAATGCATATTTCTATATATTTTATTTTATTTTATTTCAATCAAAATTGTTCTATGTTTACCTTTCAATTAACTCAATGTAGAATTTTGCTATTTTTAAGTTAGATAAATATGAACATTTTACATTTCTTTTTTATGATTAGTAGAATTGCATGCTTTGGCTAATATCAACAAAATTACTGTTTTCACTAACTCTACATATTTATGAACTTGTGCAATATTTTCCCTGATGATAATTTTTCAATACCTATAGTTTATAATATATCCATTGCAATAAATATGTTGATCGTTAATGAACAATGTAATTTTTTATTTCAAAAAATTATTTATTCTTCTCTAAGATAAACCTTTGCAATGGAATTTTCATCTTGAAAGTCACATTTTAATGTTTTGGGAGACATTAAAATAATTTTCTTTCTTTGTATGTCGGTCACACATTTAATATTGTGAGATGTAGGCATGCATATTTTGATCGAAATAATTCCATAATTAATGCTTTGTCATCTGATTGAGCATGACAAAATATTATATCTCTGAACACTGCATTTTTTAAAACAAATCAAATTTTAAAATTAAAACAAAATGTAATCAGTTTTAATAATATTATAATACAATTTGATACCATGTAATACAATTCAATACCTACTTACATAAAGAATAGTGCTAAACAAAGCAACTGTTTTCTAACAAATTATATTTTTAAATGTCAAAAATAAATGCTCTCTTCCTTTCCTTTCTTTCTTCTCAGTGAACTACAGTGAATACATAGGTTGTAGCGAACCATACTAATTATATTCAGTTTTTATACTTGTTTTTACCTCTTGAATTATATACAGCAATTGAAATTTCCAGAGGTGATATTTCAGTGTTCATGGTCAGATGTATTTACTAATCAAAATCATGTTTTTTTTTTAATATTAATGCAATGTCGCTTTAAGAAGGTCTTTTTTTGCAATGTTTTTGTCATATTTTATTTAATTTCAATCGAAAAAAAATTTCTACAATGTTTGATATTTTATGCATTCGTTTTTAATTGTTCAAACTGCACATGCAATGTCAGTACAATCGAATAAGCTGCACTTGAACTTCATGTATATTTTGGGAAAAAAGTTAAATTATACAGCCATCAATCCCTTCGTGAAATGAGAATATTATAATAAATCAAAATCCACCCGTCATTAATGTCAGAAAATTATATTTCCTTAAATTACTTAAAATCAACAAAAATACAATACCAAAATAATTTTAATAATAATATTTAAATTGATATCTTACTCATATTCTTTGTGAATTTATCTATAAATTATTTTTTCCATAGACGTATTATAAATATAGACTAGTCTCTAAAAAACAAATCTGAGACATCTAGTTTCTGCTGTCTTCTATTGCGTACTAAATGTATTAGTCAGAAAGAGATAGAAATTATTTTCATAACGTATGAGAAAGGACAATAAAACAATTTTTAACAACGAAAGCCTATGAAATTAGTAGCGAATTGCGGTATTTATTCTATGGTCTTATCTCTTTCTTTCTTATAGCGCATCATATGTGTAAATGAGATACAAATATAAACAGGGTTGTTTATTGTATTAATATTTTATATATATATATATATATATATATATATTGCGCAAACATTTATACATTTTGGACACCCCGAGACCAACTCCCGCAATGTGCATCTATGTTTACAGTAATTTGTGTTGTCATTCTGTGTAGTAGATGTTTTGGTTTGTAACTAGTCTGCATTTATAGTACGTCTATGATTTTTTCCATCTATGAATTTTGATAATATAGTCCGTCCAACTTATCTGGAGAATAAAGGAGGGCGTCCCAATCGTTGTGGTACTGCCGATAGTCTAAAAATTATCTCATTTGTAGGGAATTTTTTGCAAATTCGTTTTTTCTTAATTTAGTTATTAAGCAGTATACGACACGATAAAAAACAAAAAATGTAAACTAACGTACAAATAAATTTATCAAAATATACATTCGTAAAATACACAACGTCACAAAATGGCGTTTTTTCAAAATCAAAGAAAAATACAATTTTTAGGAAAAAAACCAAACAATAATAATTCTTTTAGGCCGGCGCCACATTACGCAGATCTTCCGCCGCGTCTTTTCCGTTGCGCCAAATCGGCAAAGCAAATAGATCGACCGATCATCCGTGTAGTGTGTTTAATAAGCGCATATTGCATGGAAAGAAATGTAGCGATGTTCCACGACAGAAGAGACGCGGCGGAAGATCCGCGCAGTGTGGCGCCGGTTTTATTCGGTGTCTCATACCTAATGATCGTGACCACCATGTTTAACTCAGTAGCACGTAAGGATATCAATCGGTTTAGGGCCGTTGTATCAACTTGGTTTATAGTAATCTTTCGTTCAAAGCATAGATATTTTGCATTTTCCACCGATCAAACGACTCGCTCTCGAAAAAATCTATGCTTTAAATGAACTATTGCTATAAAGTAAGTTGATGCAACCAGTCTTTAATGTGCATAAATAAAAAAGTTTATTTTTGAAAAAAGATGTTTCTACAAATGAACTCGTTAATTAATTATGTAATAAAAAATATAAATAATAAAAATTCTATGTAAAAAATTATCGAATAAAATATGTTCTAAAACTTTTCTCATCTTACGGCTTCTAAATCAATTTTTCCACTTATCCTTGTTCTTTTTTTTCCGGGTGTAGATATTTTAATGCCCATTTCCACGGCCACTTTACCTTCTTTAACTATTTTGTAAATTGCCGATTCAGAAATACCTGAAGAAATTGTATAATAGTAAAATAAAAAACTAAGTATGGGAAAATCATTATAACTGCATGGCAGCACTAACCTGAAGTGGCGGCAATAAGTCTATGAACAAAATCAAACGGTATAATTGGGGCTTTTAGACGTTGTTCCTCTTCAAAAAACGTGTGCATTTTCAAGATTATTTCCCGAACACTGCTTTTAATGGTTTTTGGCATGGTGACAATCTAAAATTTTCTTTAAAAACTATCGAAACAGTCGTGAACCCCTCTGTAAACAAAGTCTGTGAAAGGTCTGTCAGCTGTAGATAATCCAATATGGCGTCGTTAGTTCCAAATTTGGCCATTCTTCAGATAAGTTAGACGGAGTATACCTACTCGTTTGTTGTATCGATCTACAATGTTCCGTATTTAAAATTGTTGGCAGATTTGAATTCTGCTTTTGTTTAATATTGTTTATTAAAATATTCTTGTTGCATTATTTTGTGGCAGTGTGATTCTCGTGGGTGTAGAAGGCTTTTAATTATATGTATATTTATGTGGTATGTACTCAAATGTGAGTGCACATTTGTACTAGGATACAAAATGAATATTTAATTTTGATTCATTTCCCAGAAATTCCGGTTAAGTTCAGATTTTTTTAACGTACTGACTGCACTAATCAAATATTTATTTATTTTATTTACTCATTTGTTTTTCTCTTAATCTTTTCAGGAGAGGGGCTAAAGTACACATAACAACACTTAGATAAGCAATTTAAATCAACAAGTTGGAATTAGTATGTAAGTTTATTTATAAAATTATTTTGGGATTTAAGTAAGTTCCAATGGAATTAATTGGGTTTACAATAAAATTATTAATCATTAAAAAAGGTCAGTAACAAATAAACAGCATAATGAACCTTTTATTCTAGTCTCTGACGGAGTATGTCACTTTTGAGTACAGGAGCAAGTATCTTTAAGCATTAATTTTAGTTTATTAAACTTAAAGTACTCGAGAGTCTTTCGGAATAAGTTAGGATTGGCAACGAAACACCAATTTCGTTAGTCTTTTTTTTCCCTGGCATGATAAAGGGTCCTGATTACATAAATGATGTAAAATTTTGGCGCTAGCAAGTTTAAAAGCAGTTATTTTAAGTTTAAAACGAAACATTTTTGACACAAGAAACCATAGAAAATTATCCTTCCTTATCATACCGTTGGTGTTTCGTTGCTAATCCTAACTATAGCCAGTCTCTCGAACATTGCGATTAAATTTATATCGATTCCTGATCAATGAATTATGAAATGTTTTAAAAATTTTGCATGAATTTTTATTTTACAATTATATTCTATTTTTTTTATTCCCTTAAAAGAAAATGATATTTATTTGCACTATGACTACTGCAAATTCTAGTCTTTGGCTCCGTTCGTTAATTGTTTTTAGGTATTTCACAAAGAAATCTAACTTTATATTCTATTTTTTTATTCCCATAAAAGAAAATGATATTTATTTGCACTACGACTATTACAAATTCTAGTCTTTGGCATCCGTTCGTTAATTGTTTTTAGGTATTTCACAAAGAGATCTATTTTTATTTTAAAATTATGCCTGATTATTTGAAAAGTTAATGTACTCGGGTATGTCCTTTTTGGACCTGGATGTCTAACTTAATGTCTAAAAGGGGGCATTCTTCTAGTGTCGGTTGACATTTGTCTTATCCTTTTGAACACATATTTTTTTCCAATATTGCATCAGCCCCACACAACATCCTTTTTTCCACCCGACAATCGCCATCGGACTCCTCTCTCTTTTTACATCCATACTAGTAGACTACACAGTTCTTTTCTTGTCACGGAAAACAGCAGACTTCATAGATTGATAACTTAACCTTTTCGTCACTGAGCATCCAAAACTTGCGAGTGGTCTGAAGCGGGGTATTGAAATACCACAGATCTTATTCATACAAATGATAATAAAAAGCATGTGACGGGCGACGCGGCCCACCCATTTTGCCTCTTTTCCAAATGCCAGAATTAATGGTCGCACGTTACCAAACTAGCAATGAATTCAGCGCAGTATAGCTGTCTCCTTCGTTCACACCTGTGGCATGGGGCTCCCCAGTGCATTTTTTAGAGTGAAACAAATAATAAGCACAATAAGTTAAGACACAGGGATATGGGATATAAAAATCACTTGACTGAAAACAACATTTTTAAATATTGTACGCTTAAAAATTTGGTAGCAAAAAATGGAAAAATGTCCATTACTATTTCCGCAATGATTACAAAAAATAAGAACAAAATCGTTTTCATTATTATTGCGTTATCTAGTTTAAAGCGATCTCTGGGGATTGTGAATACCCCGCTCCAGGAAGGCTAGGTTAATTCCATCCTCCTCATGGTTCTTCAGAAGACTAATAGAATAGAATTTTGGAACACATTCTGAAATACTGTACCTTTTCAATCTTAGTAAGAAATAAAGAAAAGCTGCTTACTGATAAAATTAGTTGATAGATCTAGTGGTCTGAAGGAAGAAATGTTGATAACTAGTTAACTCCAGTCAATGAAGAAGAATCGCTTTTGTTTCTAAATCCTCTACAATCTGTGGGTTTCGCCTTGTCATCCCCAGGATTTTACCCTTTTCCATTCGAGTACAATGTCCACCCAATTCAGAGAGCTCTCCTGGTCCATTTTCTCTCTGGGCACCGCTAAGAAGATTCAAGTCCTCATAGTATGTGTAGTGTTGCGTGTGAAGCTGAGTGAGAAGTGAAAAATGTAAGACAGGACTGCCAGTCAGAAGTGTGTGGTTCTTCCAGGGGTGTGCAGTGAGAACGAGACGCATGACTTTTTCCTAAGCATATATTTTGAAAATAAACTGAAATAAGAGATATATCTCGTAATATTCCTATCACAATAATTAACACATTATTCAGATTTTAATATTTCATAATATTCTGCCAGATAAATATATAATTTCGATTCTTTTTTTTCAAATATATGTTTAAATAAGTCACGCTTCTTGTTCTAACCGCACGCCCTTGGGTTCTTCAGGACGAACCTTTTCATAAGTCTGCAATTTTTTTTCAACTCCTAATTTAGATACAGGTTTTCATATATATAGTCGCATGAAAATCGCTTGGTAACTGGAGCATTGGATGGCACAAACTCGGTTTGACAAAAATGAAATTTGGAATCATCTGTAGCCTTGTGTATATCAAGATAAAAGTGATACTTGCTCCATGGATTCAAATATTAATTTTGACTAAAAAATTTCCATAATTGTTGTTCTTAGCTATGTACGTAATCAATTTTAGCTTAGTTGTTGTTAGTTTTTATATTCAAATTATAAATATCTATATTATGTATTTTTGTTTTTCTCAAAACTCCAATATTTTACATTCACTTTATTTTCATCAGTAACAAGATGACAATACCCCTTTTTCAAAAGAATACCATTTAGTGTTGATATTTGATAAAATTATTATATTATAATATACATAGTTATAAAATCATGGATGATATTTTCCATATTATACTATTTATTAAAATTGTAGATTTAAAAGAATTTCATGTACAATGTGATATGTTTAATCCATTTTATCCCTTGCTAAACCTGCCTATATATACTTATAAGGTTAGTCAAAAATATCAGTTTTCTGTTGATCGAGAATCTAAAAAAAATCCTCCGAAAGAGACTTTAGTGGTTCCACATTTATAAGATTTTAAATGTGGCCAATTTTACGCCTATCCATCAAACTGATCTTTTTGACATACGGCCATCATGCCACTCGCCGTAGATCGGTGCAGGGAATATTATGGCCTTTCCATTTTGTATTATTCTTAATTTTCTCAAACTATTGAATATTCCGAAGATTTAAATTTCCTGTGAGAAAAATTTCAAAATTCATTCATCGATAAAATATTAACAGAATTACCGGACAAAAACATCGAATATGATGAGACTTCTATTTCAAATTGCTAAATTTGCTGATCTGATATGATCTATTCAATGATATGATCCATTTATTTAATTTGCTTCTGTCAACAATGTGAAAATTAAATTTGAAAACACATTAGAACATGCATCAAAAAAATTGTTTGAAAACTTTTGAAGATTGAGACGGAAAAAAAAATGTTACAATTGAAAATCTAATGAAATGATTTTATCCGTGTAATAGTTGCTATGATCTTGTTAATTGGGTCTTGCATAATTCACCCTTAAATCTTTACCAGCAGTATTCTTCCATAATTCTGGTGAATTACACTCTTTTTACAATTCTAAATTATGTTAAATACTGGATAATGAAATCATTAATTAAAAAAAGTTTAAAACGGTACTTTGGAATACCACAAAGTGATTTTTTGTTGTTATAATTAAAAAGAATCGAGAACAAGCAAAAGTGTGGCCCTAGTAAATAGTAAGCCGCTAGTGTATTTGTCTGCAAAATTGTTATTTGTTATCATCTCTCTCTAAACACGGGCCATTAAGTCAAAACAAAATGGAGTGCAAATGATCAATGACAATCAAATCATGCCCTCTGAAGGAGATGTGCAGTAAGCAGAATATATATTAATAATTCCACATGAAATATTCTTTAATTTGGCACTAATAGAATAATGCTTTTTTTTATATTAACATTACAACAGGTCTTGTTTGCATTAGTTTTAAATGCCTGAATGTTAAAACTGACATGTCGCGTTACAATACATATATCTACTTGTGTTATTATATTCCCTCTCGAAGACTGCAATGGGAGTTTCATTGCATTTATAAATGTTGGGATTTTATTCTATTTAGTTAATATTTCTAACATTTAAAAAATGCTAATATAAAATGAGTACATGTATATATTTACGTTACCTAGTTTTCACTGTATATTGTTCAGACTCTGTTTATTCCGGTTTAAAGCAACCGTTAAGACAAGGGGTGTTTTTTGCAGTAGAGGTTATATATGGGTTAAATGGGTCACAATGACAATTGAACTGAAGGTGATGTAGAATGTATTGAGGTGTGATAATTTAATTCCAGAAATGCAACTGCCCGACCGCATATTTCTTCCATTCTAGCAGTAGTCCGCACAACATTAGGGACTACTGGATGTTTTTTTTAAATGAACGTTCACAAAATTTAGTGCAAAAGTTTGTGCAAAAAATTAAACATTTGTGCAGTATACATTGAAAACTATCTATAATGAAATATAATCAATAAATATATTTGACGAAATGGCGTACTGTATAACGCTCCCAATTCTTATCTAACGTTGAACTTATTTTAATTTTTTAATATTGAAAAATAAAAATTGTTCACCAGATGTATGTATGTATGTGTGGGTAGTATTTATTATGTATTGGTGATTAGAGTGTTGTATAATAATGTTGAATTTTCGCAAATTATGTAATCCAAGTGAATTGTACAATTGATCAGTGTTAGTTATTTAAGAACTTTATCATGAGATGGCGTGTATGTATGATATGTATAATAAAAATCATTCAAATATTATGAAAAAAAATATTTGCCATTACCAAATTATGAATTTACTTTAATTTTTTACATAAATCACGCATGCAATTCAAACCATAAATTGATTCTCGCTTGCTCCACGCTTAATTCTATACTGTCCTTTGGTGACTTCCTAGACGAGTCTCATTCATGTACACACACCATAAAATGAGTTTATTAAATATGATTAATTGGGTGAGTTCAAAACTTTTCAGAGATATTAATTCTAGTGGTGCCACTCGACGGACTTGGTCATAAAGTGAATTAGTCGGTAAAGGTTCTCACTACTTTTTGATTGAAAGATTTTAATTTCAATTCAGTTAACCGCTAACTTGGCGTTAGAAATAGAGACATTCCGTAGCACTTTACTTCCGATGACGATGGGACAAAGATATTTGATGGTTCTCATACAGAAGGTGTGGTGTTGGTAGGTGTTTGATAATAATGCTCGTAAGTGTGAGCATACATTGAAAGAGACGGTCGTTAGTTGAAGAAGTGACTAAAAAACATCAAGATATCGTCCGTGTAGCGCAAGAAGTCATTAAGTGACATTTTTGGTAAAACCAAGTTAGAAGTCATAGGTTGCGTCATAGGTTGCTTTTTATGTAAACTATAAGAGCAATAAGTCATCAATAGGTTTTTTGCCATGGAACGGCTATTTTGCAGATGAAAAATGTCATTAGTTTTACAAAAAATATATTTTTTTTATAGTAATCATCGGGTTACTTAATGATATTTTATTTTCTTTTTGGTATACTAGCGAAGGTATTCCACCAAAAGTCATTAACTGGTTTTAGTGATTTCTGGCACAAATTTCATATGACAACCGCTTTTACATAATTATTGCAGATTTAAAACATAGAAACTTCGAAAGCGATTTGCCGAAAAACGTGAATTTGTTACTTAATGACTTCTTGCACTAAACTGACGATGTGAAAATATGTATTGTTTTTGTAAAGAATTCAACTACCTTAAAATTTATTACTAATTCCTTTTGACCGTCAGTTGCTATCGAGATATATAAATGCAAATGCATAATAGGCACAAACTTTAATTTAGTACAAGTCATAATATATGTATTGGTTTATTTAATAATAAACCAAAATAAATATCAAGGTTTTAAAAGTTGACATACCTACTAATTAATGTGGTCTTTTTTGCCTATTTTCTGTCCTTCACTGTCCTATTAAAGTGGTTTGTGCGACGTATTTAAGTTTGTTAACATTCTCACTATTTTGATGTCAGCTTGTCAGTTGAAGAAGTCATTCTTTACTCCAATTAGTCCAATATTAGAACACTCATTGTCTTCTCCCTTTATAGCGTACAACACATACACAGTAAATATTTTTCACAATTAGAGTTGCAATTCAATAATTATATAGCACTGCCAATTAAATTTGTTTAATAAGTTTTCATGGCCATACATAATGTTCTTGATTTGCAGCTATCCTCTTTGTCGAAGCCACTGCGTGGTGCATTTTTATGATGCAGATACCTTTGATAAGACTTCGCCCAAATCTCAGAAATTTGCAAAAAATCATTATATATCAGGTGGTCACTGTGCTCTACATATAATATGCAGTTGATAGCAAATGACAACTCTCCGCAGTCAATTGTACTGTCCTTTGCAAGTCCGAGAGTCTTGAAAACTTGACAGTAAAGATCTGTGTGTATATCGCCCTATTATTCTATCCCACGTGCAAAAAGGTTTATGCAACGCTCAAGACTTGTGAGAGTTGAGTACAGAGCAAACTGTCATTCACTACTGTCTGTTAATTTATGTTACACAGCAACCTTTATTGCCAAATCTCCAAGACAAAAGAGATTTGTTGTGTCATTCTATGGAGACTATTTTAAAAGTAAGAATCATTTTGTCGCAAACTCATAACAATTTATTGTAACTTTATAATTACGATAAAAATGTATTTTCCATATTTTTATTGTAATTTTTATACCACCAGAATTTATAGATATGAACTAACTTAAATTTCTAGTATGGAGTCTGGTTCCAAATGTTTAAATTGTTTAAAAAAGGGGTCAGGGGACATACTTCAGCTGTGTCCCTATTTCTTTGCCTTAAGAAGGGGTTTAGTTTGTCTCTGTATAATTTTATACTCTGGTCTTTATTTATTTATTATTAACGCCCTTAAGGGCTTTTACAAAAAATAGAGTAAAGTAACACTTTAATTATTCTATTTTTCTAATTGCAATAAAAATAAATTATTACCCAATATAATTTTCGTCCAATGTCTACTTGATAATACTCTTGTTGACAAAAGTTCCTTCAATTTTCGGAAAATATAAATTTCTGATGTCTCCAGTTCTTTTGAACGATTCTTACTTTAGAAATGGTCTACATACTTTTCTGTACCATCCATGCGACATTCATGACAAAAATCATCCGTGTACACCCACCCTTAAGGTAGATGATATCAACGTTCCTACGTAAACTAATACATCTACAAAAATTTAATTTTACAGCAGCTGTTTGAAGTTTGGCTTTACATACAAAATGAGTGCATTTTTCCCGTTACGTCAGTTTTTTCTGTGAAAAGAGTAGAAGTATTTTTTTTAATTTTGTTTTATGGAGAAGAGTGTTTCGATGTATGGTACAAAAAAGTCTAAAATGAATTTTTGGTGAATGTCCAATTTACGTAGGAACCATATATGGCTAAAGGCTTGATGCACTTGGCAGAATAGTCCTGCAAATTCCACACAAAAATTATATCATTTTGTTGATAAAATTAATCTGTTTTGACGCTAGTAATCGCTCCCTCTAGTTATTTAAATATGTATATTTACGTTTTTTTTTAAATGTTCTCAATATTTTTTTATTTATTAAACCAGATATGAATTGTTGTATTATTCCGGATATACTGTCTGAAAATTTTATAATCTTTTCTTGATAAAATAATATGTAACAGCTTTCTGGTGAATGTTTAAGAATAATAATTATTATCAAATGAATTTAAATTTAAATTATGTTCTGTGTGCTTGCAACATGTATTTACATATTTGCTATTTCTACAAATTGGTGAAAAATTTAAAAAAAAAATCCTACACAGTCATATTCTTTATTCACTTAAATGCTATTTTCTTATGGTATTTCTGTATTTGTAGATAATTATTTGATATTAAACAATTATTATGATTTTTATATGCGTTTTTCTTTATTTTGTATAACCACTCCCCAACCACATCAGTATAAAAACTAACCTAGTACTTAAAGGGAATGGAAACTGTCATACATCAGCCCCATCCATAAATCTGGTACTAGATCTAACATTACTAACTATCGCCTAGGTTGTATTCAGTCCGCACTTGCAAAACCCTTTGAGAAAATCGTCCTACCACAAGCTACATCTACTTTCAAAAGTGTAATCACCACCAAACAACATGACTTTATTGGAGGCGGATCTACTTCAACCAATCTTCATATTTATGTAGACTACATTCTCAGTGCCATGAACCAAGGTCTTGACGTGCACGCGCTGTATACTGACTCAGCAAAGCCTTTGACATGGTAGATCAAGATATTCTTATCGAAAAATTAAAACAGTATGGCGTGGTCGGCAAGGCATCAAACTGGTTCTAATCCTATCTAACCGAGAGGCATTTTTGAGTAAGAGTCAGTAGTCATATCTCTGGTGAATATAAAGTAAACTCTGGTGTCCCTCAAGGTTTCCACTTTGGCCCAATTTTATTCAATGTCTTTATCAACGATATTGCTGATAATCTGAGTTCTGACTACCTCCTATATGCCGATGATATGAAAGTACATAAAAATATCAACAGAGGATGACATTATAGCGCTTCAACAAGACATGGATAAAATTCATTTATGGTGTACCAAAAACAAGCTAAAACTGAGCATTGAAAAATGCTTACCAGATCACACATCCAGAGACCAATGAACTATACTATACTCATAGGTGGTCAGCTGCTCCCAAAGTCCACATCAGCGAAAGACCTAGAAGTCATTATTAATACTAAACTTAATTTCAATCACCATATTGACATAATAGTATCACACGCATTTTTTTTTTTTTTTTTTTTTAAAAAAAAAATAGAGATGTGAACACGGAATACGTGTCACATCAATATTTTTACTATTTTCAAACTAAGCTAAGCGCTTGTACTATGAAAATAGGACTAACTTGCTAGTCTGGAGTGAGGATCGAACCCGCAACCTTTGGATCACGAGGCCAGTGTCCTAACCACAAGACCAACAAGCTACTCCTGGAATAAAGTCCTGGAATACATAATCAGAGCTGGCAAAAATTTCAACAGTCCTTACACATTTGTTCATCTATACAATGCCCTTGTGAGGCCGATTCTCAAATACTGCACTGTCATTTGGTCGCCGTACACAACACAGGATATCACAAGCTTGAGAAAATACAATACAAATTATGCAAATTTATTGCATACTTAGATAATATTCTTATTTTTTTATTGTAAAGATAACATACTTAGATAATATTCTTATCATTATAATTAATAACATTTCCTATTCATTCTTTCCAAGGGATTATAATGCGGGAATTCCCGCATTTTCAGAATACCTTAGTATCAAATTTAATTTTAAAACCAAATTAATTAATCAATTAGAAAGACATACAGAAAAATCAAATCCATGAAAAAATATTTGGCTGCTACCGGCATTCGAACCACAGATCTCCTTTCCGGGACAGAATGTATGTCATAGACACAATGCAATGTTTACCAAGGCTTGATGTCACATAGACGAAATGACAGCTGCGGGCGTTTTAGCGCGAAATTAAAAATAGGTAGATGAAAATGCAATTATTTGCGTAAAACCTTAGTTTATTATTGAAATAATGTCATTTCGGTAACAGTAGATGTGTACCTACCTACATTTTAGAAGATTATTTCAAAATGTGTCATCATGCCTATTGTCTCTGTATTCGGGTCTCTGAAGCTGGGATCCCCATACCAGTAAAGTATAAGTCATCATTTTGTTTAACCATCTCTTAAATTAAACAAAATAGGCCCATATTAATAAGCCATATTACGAGAATATTTAAAATAATGGCTGAAACAAAAGTAGCCAAAATTACCGCACAAAAGTGTGTTCTCTCCATCCGGTCTGTTAAGAAATAAAATCATTTTTTCCAACAAAAAAATAGTATTTAACTTGCTTTTTATCATATTTTGTCAATCCACCCTCGTACGTATGTTTCTGTATAATTGTGTATTACAAAGGTTATAAAATATTCATTGAATTAGGTCAGTTAAGAAACAGATAGTTTGGTTTATAGCTTCGTTTTTAGAGCTTTCAAAACATCACAGCTTTCAAAACGACGCTTTGTTTCGGATTGTTTTACTATTGATTTTTCATCTTCAGGTACCGGAAACAGACTCCCTCTGCTATTCAATGTAGTTTAAAACATCCCAAACCAAAGAATTTAGGTTTTTTTTTAATGTTGCTGGTATTTTCATTATTCTGCAGATGATACCACATCTCGCGTAGATACCATTTATTATGATATATTTATGTATCCTTATTATTTTCGGACTCTGATAAAGTACGATTAGTAATTGACATACATAATTGGTTATCACTTGTGTGAGCTTTTTATCTATTGCGAAAAAACTGTTTTATCTTAAATCAAATTTTTCGCAATAGTTGAATGCAGATAACCAAAACAATGGCCAGAACGTAAAACTACTGTGCAGTTTGGCACATAAATATACGCATATATGTAAAAACAAAGGAAATAAATATTGGAAAAAAACATAGTCCTTTTAAATTCGCAAAGGTTTAGATTTTCAAAGACAGTCTACATGCAAATGTGAGAAATATTAAAAGAAATGGCTGTAAATTAACAAAACATGTAACCTGACTGTGGAGAACAAATCCATAGAACAGTTCAGTACCTTCCAATATCTAGGCATAGATCTGGTTGGTGAAGCTGATCTGTGAAGCCCAAGTTTAACAAGGCAGCGGCAATCTCTGGTGCTCTAAAATCCACAATTTGGAAGAATAAGGACATGGCCAAGATGAAAATCTATAAAGTATAAGACCAACAATAACATACAGCATTGAAGCGCAAACACAATCAGGCCTAAGCAAACATACCAACAACAACACAATTTTTAACAATAGTTACCCAAATGTAAGGATACTTGAAAACCACTATTTGAATTCTCAAAGTGGAAAAAAATTATCATGTGGTGGGTGGGACCTTCCCAAATCTCCCTCACATTATCCATAATCCGTGGTAATTTCAAAAGAATCAAAAATATAACATTTCAATTTCAGAAATTTTATATTTATTTATTTATACAGTAGATACATTACAGTTTCTTATAATAAATTGATTCTATGTTATAACATTTTAAAGACATTATACCGCCCATAATATGAGCCAAAGCTCGAGCTTATGTGGAGGAGTATTTACAAGCCAAATTAAAGTACAAAAGCAGAAACCATTTAGAAGTAGTAATTTTTTTATACAGAAACCATTTGATGTTGCAATTGTGTAAACTAAAAATCATAGACAAACGCACGCTCAAATCATTTTGCACATGGCATCACATCATTTAAATTTCTTTGACAGGCGCAAATTCTTCGACACATGACGTTCATATCACAATACTGTTTTTCTAATAAGAAGTGAGGATGTCCACACGAAGATAAAAGTGGGCCGCATTACGCAACGAATATAATGCTTTGTGGCTTTGTTCCCGCCTAAATGCGTAGCTACCGTCCGATAGATTTTCGAAGTAGATTCTAGAGAGAATATGGTGAAATGTGCCAGGAAGGTTAGATTATTGATGAAATTAAATGTTTTCCTACATATTTAGTGTTTGCGAGTTGTGATGGATCCTCTTCTTCGCCTTTCAGCTCGATCCTACTCCTAACTGAGTTTACGCCTTGTTAGAGGCAAACAAGCTATCTATCTACGTCGGGTGAAGGCTCTACGGTTTTTAACGTAGTATTTCCAAACACCCTCGCTTTATTCAAGACCTCCCCAGTTCACGTTGTGTAATTTTTTGTTTCGAACTATAGGGTATGAATTGGTTTTGTGGTAACCCTAACGCAAGCCAAAACTTAAATTAAATACCGGAGTATGAAATTCGTGAATGTTCATGGAAAACGCAAACAAAACTACCTAGTACGTCAAATAAGCCCTACGGTGCAATTGCTAAAAATACTATGTTCCGTGGCCCTATATTGATTACCTAACGTTCCTCGGACTGAAGCCCCTGCATCTGATGTAGCTGCGCATCCGGAATACGCGATCCTCTGCACCCACGCCCTCTCCGCTCGATCCCCCATGATCCTACCTGTATGGGATCGACCGCCATCCACTGGAAAGGTTAGTAACGTGCCGTTATCACATGCGCATGCACATATAGAGTACATAGATCCCCTGAAAGCCCTCAAGTTCATCGTAACCGCCCCTATGGATGATTCCGTCTTTGACGCCCTCGCTGGTTAATAATTTTATCTTCCGCCGTTATCTCGCTGTGCTTATTCCTTACGATCTTTTATATTAGGTCCTTACATATGAAATTGGCGTTTTGCCGTACTGGCAAATTTGATCTCAAATATCTTCTCTTTGGTTAGGAATTCCAAATTCAAATTTATGCAGTTATTTGCTCATGTATTTGTGTTTTGAAAATTATAATTCATTTGTTTTTTCCTCAATTGTTTTCTTCTTTGCGTCACTCAGTTTACAAAATGAAAAACTTGAAATATCGCGTTATTTACGAGTACGAGTTCCACCGTGGCACCAGTGCTGCAGAAACGGCTCGAAGGATTAATGATGTGTATGGCGACGGTGCCGCAAAAGAAAACACAGTGCGTTTTTGGTTCCAACGTTTTCGTTCTGGAAATTTCGACCTGCAGAACAAGCCCCGTGGACGGCCGGAGACCAAAGTTGATAATGAAGAATTGAAGGCTATTGTGGAAGCGGATCCATCGCAAACCACATCCGAGTTAGCTGCAGGCTGCGGTGTTAGTGATAAAACTGTTTTAATCCACTTGAAGCAAATTGGTAAGGTGAAAAAGCTTGAAAGGTGGGTACCTCACGAATTGAGTGAAGCAAATCAACAAACGCGCGTTGACTGCTGCGTTGCATTACTCAACCGGCACAATAATGAAGGGATTTTAAATCGAATCATTACCTGTGATGAAAAGTGGATCCTGTACGATAATCGGAAGCGCTCATCGCAATGGCTGAACCCTGCCGAACCAGCCAAACCATGCCCCAAGCGAAAATTGACTCCAAAAAAGTTACTTGTGAGCGTTTGGTGGACTAGTGCTGGTGTCGTTCACTACAGCTTTCTTAAATCTGGCCAGACGATTACGGCAGATGTCTATTGTCAGCAACTGCAAACCATGATGGAAAAGCTAGCTGCTAAACAACCGAGGCTGGTTAATCGCTCTAGGCCACTGCTGCTTCATGATAACGCTAGACCACACACTGCACAACAGACGGCTACCAAATTAGAGGAGCTTCAATTGGAAAGTCTAAGACATCCACCGTACTCTCCGGACCTTGCCCCAACAGATTACCATTTTTTTCGAAATTTGGATAACTTCTTGCAAAGGAAAAAATTCAACTCCGATGGGGCAGTCCAAACCGCCTTCAAAGATTTTATTGATTCCCGTCCGAATGGTTTTTTTAGTAAAGGGATCGATGAACTACCTATGAGATGGCAAAAGTGCATAGATAGCAATGGTACATACTTTGATTAAATAAATATATTATAATAAAAAAAATCGGCTTTATGTTCCTCCCATACTAAACGCCAATTTCATATGTAAGGACCTAATATTTACTCTGCATTATTTTTATATCAATTACATTGTTACGTTTATTTACTAGCCGGCCTAAGTTCCGTCACCTATATCGGGCCCTATGTCTCATTCTATTGGTACGTTGGGTTCTAATGGATAAAGGGGGTTGTGGAAGGTATGTGTAAATGTATGTGTACGCGGAAAATGTGTTTGCTTTAAATTCGGCCCCTCCATACCCAAAGGCTCATCGGTGACTGATCCCATCCTCCTTCTCCCGACACGAGTTCCGGATACGTTGACCTGAGCTTGGATGCGCCTTTTCATGTTGGGCCTCTTCTGTGCAAAGTACCGCACCATCCCTCGCGTCAGTGTCTGGCGTCCGGGCTCAGAGCCAGTTTGCCCCCCGAATTCCAACTCCTCCAGGTTAAACTAAGTTAAACTACGGTATATATACTGAAGCTACTGTAAAGATGGTCCCGGTCCACCTGTCAAGTCAAAAATATGCGAGTGGGGAGGGGGAGTTTCCTAGGCTCCCCAACCCTCGCCTGTGAGCAACTGCAGCCCATTGGCCATTCGCGACACTACAGAGACTGCAACCACCCTCCCAGGTAGTACTTATTATAATCTGGTATGCATCAATACGTTCAATCCATTCCAGACGAGGGAAGACATCCGCACGGGTGTTGTGCCACCCGTGAATAGCCCCCTCATACACTACGTACGAATAGATACATACTAATAAAATATAATATACATACATATACTTACATATACAATACATAAATAAATACTTGTAATGGTTGGTTGCCATGTTGTTTCACGAGGCCATGACC